>JAYKQN010000011.1:8502500-8632500 GCA_036785175.1 Eupleurogrammus muticus | reverse complement strand
GATATTGTACATCAGGCCGAGGGAAGTGGAGAGGCATGGTGAAATGGGAAAGAGAATCGACAGCTGAGCGAAGACCTTCGACACCTCCCGAAATTAACAGGATTAATGTTTATGTAACAATTTTATGGTGATTCTCATGCGAGCTATTAGCCGGAGTCGGGATGACGTCAATTGTCGATGCAAATTCTAAATGACCATTGCAAAAATATTCAGATGATCTTTTTCTTTAGCGTAAGTCAAATTTAAAAAATGGTTGAAATAAACCTGTTGGTAAAAGACAAGTAAATGCAGACAGAAATGTGTTGACTTTTTTCTGTGCTTTGTACAATTATAAAAAAAATAACAGCATTGATTGTTTAGTCAAAAGTCTTAATGACATTAAAACAACACTGGTGTACAAAAAATAAATGTACATGAGCTTCTCTTCTTCTTTCCCTTGGAAAACTAGAAGAAAAAAAAGTAGGCGTCACATTGGGGTGAGGGGGTTGTAACAGGGGCGGCGGCTGGGGCATGATGGGAACTTCTACAGGTGGAGGGAAGAACTTCAATGTATTATAAAGTCATTACCCTTAGAACTTATCTAGAGTAAAAAAAACATAAAGTGGCTAATTTCAATGTCGAACGGAGGGGTAAAATCGACATCCTGGTGGATTATTGGCGTCGTCAGATAAATGGCATAACTGTATTGATAACTCCTGACCCCGACAGTTTTTTTCTTTCGGTTTTCCAAGTGAAAGAAGAGAAGCGTAGCTTGTGTGTATCTGATCAGTAATCGTAACTCTTACCCTCCTGTCATTGCTAATGGGACTGGATTGATGCTATGTGGGCAGGTATTGATGTGGTCCCGTTCTCTTAATAACATGAAGAGGGTACAGCGATCAGTATTTCACATTTACATTGTACATTTGAGTCATTTAATAGTGGCCATGATCCAGAGCAGCATACAGAGAGTGCAGAAGTAGAACAACCATTTACTCACTTCCACAAATGACCAAATTTAGACAAGCTTATGGTTTATAGCTCACATTCACAAATCAAACTAATTGCCTCCAATAACTATACAATCTGTATAGTTCTTCTTCTTCTTCTTTAGAATACACACCAGACACTACACACTGTGGCTACATGCATATGAACCGTATAGATGCATAAGCACAAATACATTGCACTGGCATAGCACTACCACACACAACTGGTATATATGCGCACTGAGTGTGTGTGCATGTGTGTATAGAGTTGGCACAGCTGCTCCTCCAGGGCGGGGGTGCTGATGGGTGGGGGGGGTCTGTCACTGTACCGCCTCAGGCTAGTGTTGCACTCTGCTGCTGTGTCTGTGTGTGTATCTGTGTTTCTGTACACGTTTTAAATGCTTAACACAGTATTGCGGGCGCGCAGATCCATGCGTGTGTGTGCATGTGTGTGTGTCAGTGTGAGCGTGTATGGGGGGTCTTGACCCCCATCAGTCTCACTCAGGACTCACTTAACAGGACCAGAGGGGGCCTCCAGCAACATAAGCTCCAGGGGTGGGGTGTGTGTGTGTGTGTGTGTGTGTGTGTGTGTGTGTGTGTGTGTGTGTTTGTGTGTGTGCGTGTGTGTGATAGAGAGAGAGACCCGCTGTACACCTATTGTGATGCTGTGCTGAGCAAGCAACAAACACAGTTTACACAGTAATAAAAATCAGAATACACATAATTCCAATTAATGAAGAGACACGATCAAGATAATTGAACAACGCCTGTAACTTGCATGTTGACTCCAGCTCAACAAATACAACAGCATGACAACAGATTTACCAAAGTGACATAAATTACGCAAAATCAAGCAAAAAGGTAGATTCATAGCACGTAGAAAGCATTATATTGAGAAATGTAGTTAATTATCAGCTGTATATTAACCTTTCCCTGTTAGATACATGTAGTATATTCCTAAAATTAAACCAACTGGAGGCTGTGATACTGCCATTACTGCCTCTACTTCTACTGTCAATATGTTGTTCACACTTGAAACACTTCAAAAATTAAGCTAAATAAGTAATGATAAAAATAAAGTTAGAATTATATAAATTTAACTTTCATTGAAGAGAGCGTGGCTTGCAGTTTTGGCTTCAGCCTCCCAGCCTGGTTTCTATCCAGCCTTCACTGCCTACAGTGTGAGGTAATGTGATATTTCTCATTAAACCAGGCAAAATAAGTCAAACAGACAGCACTGAAACACAATGTAGGCTCTGTGTGAATGTGTGTGTGTGTGTGTGTGTGTGTGCGAGTTGTATTTGCGCTGTGTTGGATTAGTGGGTGTGTTCCAACAAGACAGGATATTCATTAATTTAGGAATAATTGATTATCGGCTCGTAACTGTTATTACTTGGCTTAAGGAGGAGTGAGTGTGTGTGTGTTTGTGCGTGTGTGTACGTGTGTGTTTGCGAGTGTGTGCATCAGAAAGATGTACGAAAGTGGAAAAAAAGTTCCTTGGTTTTTATTAATTTCACCTATAAAAACCAATGATATCTTCCATTTCCTTCCACGCTTGCATGCCCTATGGCCTCCTATGATTGTTTTCTTGTAATATCAGCGGATGACCTTTTTCTCGCGTTGACCTCGGTGGCGGTCTCTGTGGATGAGTGAGAAATTATGAAAATGTGCACCGTGAATTTCCATCCAGAGTCCCCGCGGTGTGCGAGGGAAAAGAAAACACAGCGACGCTATAAAGAATGTGAGAGAGAGATCCTTCAGCGCTCCGTCTGACGCCTCTGAAGATTGAAATAACAGCTCTCTCTACTTTTAACATATTTTTCATGCCTCATTGAGAGGATGGATGCTGTTTTCAAAAGGTCAAACAGTCTCACAACAGTTTCCCAGCAAAACTGCAGGCACTGCCACACACATCCCTGGTTTTACCTCAGGACACACGGAATACAGCCAACAGAGCTCTAGTGTACAAGGAAGTGAGAACAATCATTAAAGAGATATTGACTTGACTTTTCTTTAACTGACATTTTTCATTTCCTGGAAATTATCAACCAAGTGCTTTAAAATATAGCTTTGGTAGAGGCCAAGCAAACTGACTTATTCTTCTCTCTAGACATGGATCCCATTTTCATCAAAGTCACATATAATGTCCAGAGCTAATTTAAATAGCACAGAGAAAAACTCCAGAAGAAGAATGGTAAAAAGTCTGCACTTTTTTATAACTTCTTTCTAGTCTTTTTGGCCACTTGAATCAGCATTCATTCACCCATTCACACACTGATGGTGGCGGCTGCCATACAAGGTGCCAACCAGGGGATCTAAACATATACACACCCTCACACACTGATGAAAGAGTCAGTGGGAGCAATCTAGGGCTAAATATTCTTTTAAACAAAAAAATATTCAGCTTTTGAGATACATTTATGTAGAGTGAGGTCAATGGGGTCATTTTTTACCCAAGAGGAGGACAAACGTCACCAGGTCTTGACTATGAAGTCCCAGAATAAATCAAATCCAAGTTGTAACTTTGAGTAAAAAAAACCAACTACTCATTATAGACCTTTAGAGCCCTGTTTGGTGCAGTTAGGTTCAGGAAAACACTTCACACTAATAACAGATGCAACACTCTGAGTGGACACCCCCACTGCGTCAAACGAAATGAGTGCTGGAGCTGCTGTTTCCATGCAGTGTTGCTGTATGTGTGTCTGTACAGACCCTTACATGGACACACTGTCTGTGAATATCTGCTCTGACTCCGTTTCACTTCAGTTGAAGCCTGTTTGAATGCAGAATTCACTCATGTAACTTCTATTTTGTTGCAATCTCGAGCCGGCTTCGGTGGACTTTCAGGTTCAGACTTCGTCTTTGTATAAACTGTGTTTAGAAATGGAGAAGTCGTTACTGCAGTGTGCCAATACCCAGCATTGCTTTTATATACAGTTTCCAGTGATCACTCTGATCAGTAGTGATTCATTATCCACGTTAAAACTGTCACCTCACATCCTTTTGGCAGTGATAAGTGCAGGACTAAAAACTAACGATTGACATCTGGCAAATCCACATATGCATGAACTTTTTTTTTCTTGTGCATCCATTTCCAGTGTTGTCACTGCCAGACCACGGCACTGGTGAAATGACTGGTTACACCATTCGAACACAGTATGGAATTGGCTCACACGTGTCTGATGCAGTTTCTGTGTGTGCTCATGATTACTGTGGTCTGTGTCCAGCAGAATAGTACAATACATCAACCTATGTGATGATAGTAGGCTGTTTTTGTGCATATTTTATTGATATAGCTTTTGGAACATGAGGATAGATTCAGTACAGTGATGCTGTGTACGTCAATGATCACATCATACCCAAGGAGCATGTGTCTCTTTCTAATCTCCATCCCCTGGCGACTGCTAACACATCTGAAGCTCTTTTAAACATCAGCAGAAGTCAGAGTGATTTCCTGGGTTAGGAAAGTTGATTAAATGCTTTGACTCCTCGATGACCAAAACTTGCCAGTTAGGCCTGATTTCCTACTCTGGGATGCTTAATAAATACAGGCCCAGGTTGTGACTCCTCTACCCAAGCTGTGTTTGCTGAATGATCCAGACGTTGAGACACCCCCCTCATCGCCCCTCACTTAACCCCTGCTCACCACGCAGACCCGGTACTCCAAATCACATTTACCGAATAACGGCAACTCAATTTGTCTCCGATGTTTGGCTTGTGTGTCATTGCCTGTGTGGTTCTATGAGTTTGTGGATGCGTGTGTTCGTGTGTTTTCTTACATCTGTGTGAGCGAAACAGAAGAAAGAGCATCTTTGTGTGTGTGTGTCTGTGTGTGTGTGAGAGAGAGAGAGAGAGAGAGAGAGAGGGTTGGGGAGACAGGCAGCATGGCGCCACCGCTCCAACATCTTCCCAATCAACGGGGCCCCTCTGCATGTGTTCCCGCTTTCTAACTCAATAAGAACAGCAGCAAGCTGGGAAGCGTGTGTGTGTGTGTGTGTGTGTGTGTGTGTGTGTGTGTGTGTGTGTGTGTGTGTGTGTGACCTGTCACAGGCTTGATATAGGAGCATGGGTGAATTTGATCATCTTCAAAACAGGTAAAGTGAAAAAATGAAATACTTGAGATAAATATTCATCACCAAAACAAAAGCAATTGAAAACAATTCCATACCAACATGCCAAAGATAAAATGTTGATTTATATTATATATTTATTTGCAAGTTTTATAATTTAATCACATTGTCAAAACACATAATTTCACACTTTATGCAGGAAGAATGAATCAGAGATGAAGTGAGACAGAATTGTTTAAACGCTATAATAATACAAAAGGTATCTCTTTAACTTCATGAGCTTCTATTTATTTAACATTTATGTAACAATGGCTGTCAATATTTTTTTCAATCTCTGATGACTGTGGATACTTGCTTGTGCGGATGATTATTATCTTTCATTTTGTATTATTCATCATTAAGAATTTTAGATTTTTGTACATATAAAGAACAGTTAATACATATTGCAATAAATGACATGCATAAATAAAAACATTTAATGAAAGTAAAAAATCCTAAATTCTTCTCAGTTATTTTAGGTCACACAATATTTTATTTAGTTAATGTCAGCTGATAAGTATTGCTATAATAAATAATAATTATAGTGCATAATTATACTTATTGCAATATTAGTATATTACAACAAATTGACAATTCCAATCATTGTTACTGAACATGAACTGTTAATGAATCACTACTGATCTGACTTACTATACACACACACACACACACACACATATATATATATATATATAGCAGCTAATTAAATCTCTCTCTGCTATACTACTTGTTTCCATTTAGTTAAATATATGTATTTGACTATTAATAATGAATGATATTAATATTATTGCTGCCTTTATTTATAACTAATTCATTTTCATCAGGATGTTACAATCATTTCAACAATTTCAAGTAAGTTACTATGAAATCACTGGGTTTATGAATTTGATTAATTGGATTTCACTTGAAATCTTGAAGTAATTAGTTATTCATTTGTGTGTAATTCATTTGTTTGTGTGTGTGTGTGTGTGTGTGTGTGTGTGTGTGTGTGTGTGTGTGTGTGTGTGTGCATGTGAGCTGAGCCATATGAACCATGCTCACTATTCAAATACCCCCTCGCTTTCTCTTTATTTCGTCATGACACACATGCACACACAAGCATGCACACACACACACACATGCACACACACACACACACACACACACACACACACACACACTATCAGGCCATCAAAACACAGTGAGTGAGATTTACTGATGCTGGATTGACATATGCGACTAAAAAAAACCTGACAAGCTCAATAACAAAAGACTCTCTTTCTCTCTCTCTCCCTCCAACTCTTTGTGCATCGGGGGCAATCAAGCTCCCCCCATACTCTTGCTCGACCATCCTCTCTTTCCCACCATTGGCCATTCGACACCTTTTGTGCAAACTGATTGGTTGGTTGATTCTCTCTCTCTTTCTCTTTCTCCGTCCACCCCTTTCGCTTGCTCACGCTCTCTCTATATATTTCTGTCCAATCATTGTACTGGCTATCAATCAGCTTTGACAGGTTGTGGGGCCCACATGAATAGGCTGAGGTAGAGAGAGAGAGAGAAGAGAGAGAGAGAGAGAGAGAGAGAGAGAGAGAGAGAGAGAGAGAGAGAGAGACTCATATCTCTCTCTTTCTCTCTTTTGTGTTTTGTTTTTTTCTCTTCAGAGGGAAGGTGGAGCAATAGTGGGGTGGGCATTAATCAACTAACCCCCTGGAACGGCCACACACACACACACACACACACACACACACACACACACACATAACGGACAGTGAGTTTGCCTGTTCATGGACAGATGCTCTCGCTCTCTCTGAGCTCAGCTGGTGGTAGAAGTGTATTCAATTCCCTGTAGAAGAAGGAGGGCAGCTGGCAGAGCCGCGTGTGTGTGTGTGTGTGTGTGTGTGTCAGGTGGTACCTAGCCAGACCAGACCCCAATGGGTCCATGTTCCCTGACACAAACACACACACACACACAGACACACACACACACACACACACACACACTCACAGATAGATAGATAGATAAATGTGACACTAAAATGACGCGTGGAGCCGTGAAAGTGATGCACCATGGGTGTCGTGCTGCCCCGCTATGCTCAGCATTGTGGGAAGTTGGCGACATGAACATGGGGGGGGGGGTGCTTGAAAAAGACGAAGAGAGGAGAAAGGAGGCAGAGAAAAAGAAAAAAAAGAGAGAGAGAAAATGAAGAGAAGTGAAATAAAACAACCTGAGTGAAAGGACACAGTGAAGGATATTATAAAAATGCCTTTCAGGAGATATTACACCATCTGCAGACATTTTGGAGGTCTTCTGCCTTTGAGAATCAAAGAATGCAAACAGTTGATTGTTCCTCAAATGGAACTAATGTGTGTGTTCTTTGGTATGCATATCAGTTTTTCGCAGCATCAAAGCACAAACCGATTTGACTCCACTGGCATTGTTTTAGTTTTTTGTTCGGTCTCAAAACTTTTTTTCCCCCAAACCTCCCCCCAGCCCCCTTATTCCTACAAATGTTCCACTTCGGTACACAAAGAGCGCACAATGTCCCACTCAGGACCTGAATATAGTGATTGGATGTTGTGGAATCGGTCCACCTGGTGCGGACTGTTGTCACCGCTGCTCTGCTACGTCACAGCAGCTGCCGTCCACTCAGCGTCTGAATGCGGACGGAGCTCAGGGACAACATGGGTTGGACAGATGGCGGCTCCTGAAGATCCGGAGCACTGCTGACGCATGGCCTCTGTGTTGCATTTGTGGGTTTAGGGTAATTTATTTTAGTTTTTCGTTTTTCTGATCACTATCACCACTAGTTACTAGTTCCATAAATTTTCCCTTTTAAAGGCTGCTGGTGTGCACACAAAAGTAAAACAGATATAATAGAACAATATTAGGTTGCAGGATGTGTGGAGATAATTATTGCCTCGTGCGGAGGTCACGCACACAAGTGCAACACGTGCACGCACACACAAACACAAACACACGCACAAACTTATCGGCCCTCGTTGTGACATGTTAATGGATTAGCTTCATGTAATGGTGACAATGATAGGGTGGCGTGGGTGTGTGTCTGACAGACTGACTTTGTGTGTGCGTGTGTGTATGTGTGATAAGCAGATTCAAAGGACATATTGATTCTGTACTACTAACTGCCACGACATCCATCCATGTGCGTGTGTGTGTGTGTGTGTGTTAAAATGGCTCTATTTTGTACAGGATCTCTTTAATTGAACAACTTCTTTAAACCTTTTTAATAATTATTTAAAATGTAGTAGTTTGAAAGTAAACAGTAACAACACTGCAACTATAAGGCAAAGAGTTTTTCCTTTATTTTAACAAGACTTAATGTCAAGTGTTACCACTGAGGACATGTGTGATGCTGTGTTTGGAGAAAACGAGAATTTCTTAGTGAGAAATCCACTATTTTCTTACACAGTAAATGTCACATTGTTTTAGTCCAGCTTAGCTGAAGAAAAATATAACAATCACTAAAAAGGCTTTAAGGGAAAAGTCATTTCCAGTTATTTTCTGCTGCTCAACAGCAACCTGCTGCTAATTTCTACTTTGGCAGTTTGTGTGATAAAGGACCCGAGTTAACAACCAAACGGAGGAGAAAGCAACAGCAAACATAACTCAGCTTCAATGCAAAACATTTGACACTTAATTGTATATCAGCACATTGTTCACTGTACTGGTCTGGAAAGGTTAGTGGAGGTTTTTGTCCATCATTAAATTCACCTCATTTCATATACTGCTTTACCGACATGGTGTTTGTTTAATTATTTCAACATACATACATCATGCTTTTGGCTAAGGTTCCGTTGTTGTAGGGTGTAAAGAATCAATAAACCACAGCCTCTGATTTGTTACACCCTACTACAAAATGCATCATGCTGTTGGCCCAGGAATTTAGCTCCACAGTGTAACAAATCAAAGGCCGTGGTTTATTGGCAGTTTTGGGGCAAAACACAGAGCCTATCCTGAGAGGGAGGATTCACAGAATCATCAAATAAAAATGAATGGTTTAATTCTAAGAAGGCAAGTTCCACTGTGGTAGTGTTTGATTCCTCTAAAAACAGTATGGCGTTTGTCTGTGCCTTCCAGGACCTTAAGGGAATTACTGTGGTCCTGGTTAAAAAAGCAGAAACTGAAAATAATGCCTATAATTCAAACGGCCGCAAGGGGGCTTTGTCACTTGAGCACAAATGTGTCGTTTTGGGGGATTTGGAACGATTGACACTACTGTCGCCCCCGAGGTTTTACAGGCAGGAATAGCCCTGCTCAACTGGCCCAAGCATGTCGACAGACCTGGCTCCACCAGGAACAGTGTGTGCATCTGACATCAGTGTCTGCAGTTAGTTTAAGGCTAAAGGCATAAATTTAGAGAGATTATTAGACATTTAGAGAGTGCCTACCCAGCAAAACAAGCTATACTATCACAAAATAAAGACATCTACACACAGAGACCTTCATGCAGGAAAACACTCACACCCTCACACACACACACATACACGCACACACACCGTGACTTTTAATAATGGTGTCAACAGAAGCCGCGGTGACAGTGATAGATGGGGGTGGGACCTACAGAGGCCAATTGAATGACCTCCCCACCAATGAGAAGCCAGCCGCGTGACCTTTGGACCAATCACAGCACTTCCAGGTCAAATGTGACTGCAGGGTGAGGACTGAGACAATCTGTCCGTCTGGGAATGAATGGATGGAGGAGAAAATGGAGAGAGAGAGAGAGAGAGGGGGACCTCCTTCCCCTTTACCTTCTAATTAATGATGCTGTAGAAAATAAAAATGTATGTAAAGTGTGTTCATCCTTATTATTTATTTATTTATTTATTTCTCATAAAACATCCATGTTATATAAGATGTCAGCCTGAAAATGCAAATATATCCTATTATAATAAAATGAATGGCCCACTATACCACTGGTGCCATTACTGCTTATATTACCTGCTAATATTTAGGCACCAAACTCTGCCTTTTAAAAGCAGGGTTACTGTCTGTTCCAAATATGTGGAAATAAATACATATGTTGTGTGTATTTTTATTTTTTATAGCTTTTCTCTTCTTTAGCTTTTATTTTCTTTCTTTACTCTGTACGCTACAGTAACAGACACATTTCCCTGTTGTGGGATCAATAAAGTCTTATCTTATCTTATCTAAAAGATGAACATTTTCTATTTTAGCTCTATTGATCGAACTGACCTGTTCCAATATTAAAAAAAAATGATCAGCACTGATCTCAGTGAGGCGGTAAGGTTGCAGATATGTGGGGCTGTGCAGTGAGCTGAGCTGTTTAGCACTGGGCAGGGTTATCAGGCTCTGGAGACTCCAGGGACGCAGAGGTTGCGTGCTTTCTGCTCTGGAGACGGGGATCGGGGTCGGCAACTCGTGGTCAAAATGCGGCCTGCCATGGCTGACTGATCCACACTTGCTGTGATCTCGGTCTTAAACACATAAACGCAAAACCGCCTTGTTAGCGCAAGCTTGTTGTAACCAAGATATCCATTGGGAAAAAAAATGATTTTGACTTTTGAAGAAGGTGGCATGTGGAAAAAGTACAAAATTTCACATTTGAGGTTATGTTTCAGTGAGATCATCCAGGAGCTGTAGACATTATGACCCATTGCAGGTTAACACAACAAGTTCACAAAAATTCTCATTTTTTAGAGGACAGTACAACCGCTCATTTTCCACAGGAGATTGCTGTTAGTTTCCTTTTTTCCAACCCTGAGTGTCAGATTTGCCACCTTGAGTCAGGACAGTTCATTAAAAAGTCAGACTATGATTGTCCCCTCAACCTTAACCCTGCTGTTATTATTGAAACCATGATGATGAAGGTCACCTGATTTCAGGGACAGAGGAGTCGACACACAGGCCTGGTCCCTGTGGTGAAAAAGCAGGTGAAGTCTTATTTCTGAAAAGGTTTTCTGGACTCCTGGTGCAGCCAGAAGGAAATGTTGTTTTTGCAAAGTTCAGATGATTTTCCCTTTTAAGTTGACTTTTATTTGCAGGAAGATGAGGATTTGAGGAGGTGACTCGATGCCGGATCAACGTTTAAATGGACCCTTTGTGCATTTTACTGACATTCAACTGGATATTTTACCACACATTTTCGCCATCATGTAGCGTATTGACCATTTTAATCCAAACTATTGTCACACCATAAATATGCATATATAAAAAAATGAACATGAAATGTTTCCCTCTAAGGATTGGGTTGCCTGGGGAAATTTCTTTAATTGTTAAAGGCAGTAATTCATTATTTCTAATACATGCACATCAGGGATTTGGAGAGAAGAGAAAGGTGCATTAAACTCAGAAGTCACCAGTTCAGACGTGACTGGCACTGGGTCAAATGTCTAATTCAAACTTCTCCACAATGACCGGTTGTATAAAGAGATCTGATTGAATGTGTGTAAGTACGTGTGGGTTGGTGGGAAAGTGAGCTCCACTGTGACAGACATGTGTTAAACATTATAACCAATCAGAGGGGGTAATACACACACACACACACACACACACACACACACACACACATACACAGATTGAGTAGGCAAATCACGGCACGTGGACTGCAGCACGGTCAAAGTGATGGATAGACGCAGAGACTACTTTTCTGCTTCCCATTCCACACCAGCCATATGGAAATCACACAAACACACACGCACACACATGCACACACACACATCTGTTTATTTACAGCTAGTGTCAAGTGTGTGAGATTGATTATAAATGAACACTAGCTCATGATTAGCTTGAACACGATGGTGTGTGTGTGTGTGTGTGTGTGGATGTGTGTATGTATGTGATATATGCATCTCAAAGTGTTGTAGGTTAATGATTGGCTCTATGTACATTCATGCTGGGAATAATGACCCACTGTGGTGTGTGTGTGTGTGTGTGTGTGTAATATGAAATAAGAAGAGATACAGACCTCAGCCTCTAACAAGTGGTTGCAATTAGCTCTATTTCACTCATAAATTACAAAAACACACACACACTTAAGTAAAAGTGCTCACATGGCAGAAGTCATCCAATCTGTCCCGCACACATATGCACAGATTTGTCATTCACACTATTGAGACTCACCATCATCACTACCATCATCATCATCAACATTTGAACTGGCTCAGATTTCTATTTGTGTTGCTGTGTAGTTTTTAGTTTATAATATCCTCATGTATCAGAAGATTAATTTAATTTATTCATTTTTGCTAAAACTTTTTTTTGGGAAGTATTTTAAATAAAGTTATTATTATCTTCACTGCACGTCATTGTCATCATCATCCTCATCATGCTTATACTTTGTCAGGATTACATGTTACAGGGTGAATACAGATGGATAACGTGACGTTTAATTAAATAGAATGTCTTCATAGCATGTAGCTAGGAGGATTTACAGAGGGATTAGTATTAAATGAGATGAGAGCAGTTGTGACATCATTTAAAGTAACAGGATAAGGATGCACCTGAATTATTAGTTGTGTTCTGAGTTCTGCATGGGCCCAAAACTACGACTTGGACCTGACTCATGTGCCTTTTTCAGACCCCATGCATCCCGCCTAGTGTTGTTGAATTTCAGACCTGAGAACGGAGAAAACATACGAAGTTGTATCCTTGCTTTGTAAAAGATTTCTCACGCATTGGAAACAGCCGATCTATTCTGAGCACATGCACAACTTCTACAGTTGGATCAACTTCCCCTTCATCAAATATCAGCAAGATGGACATAACTTGTAAAGTCCACATGTCTTTCCAAACCAAACATTGTACACACACCAACACAATCTAAGTAGGAACAGTTTAAGGGGAAGTTGGAGGATTTTATCAGTTGTCACAAGAGGTTCATAATGTTTTTGGACCTTTTCTGATATTGTAGACTTTGTAGTTTATTATAATGTACACATCACATATTGTTTTACTAATAATAGTGTCTCTCTTCTTTAGTTGTTTTTAAAAAGATGACATGAAATGTTAATCAAAGAATGTGAAAATCCTTATATCAAGTTTTGATTGAAATCATCTAGAGACATTCGGGAGAGACTTGAACTGTGATAGAAAGTCTTAGAATTGTCTTCGATCATTAATTTGTTTTGTCAGAACCATCAGACAATCTGTGTGGAAGCGATACCACAACTTTCTGATTGTTCCTTTGTTACCGTGGGTAGCGTTCACTGCTCGGCCACATCACACATACACACACACACAAACACACACACACACACAGACTGCTGTGAGGCGGCCTACCTCCATAAACTCCACCCAGCTGCCATCACATGTCATTCAAAGTCTTCCATGACCAATCAGAAAAGCCTGTCACTCCCCTTTTGTTCCAGAAACCCTTTGGTCACTGCAGACAAGCAGAACTGACAGCCATTCAGATGATTCTGTGTGTGTGTGTGTGTGTGGGTGCGTATGTGTGTGTGTGCGCGTATGTGTGTTTGTAAACACTGTCAGTTAGAAGCACTTGAAAGCCTATGTGTGCATGCGTGTGAAAATGAAAACGTGTGAATGAATGCCACTGTGACAATCAGTGAGAAGTGCTTGACAACACATTTGTGCATCTGCATGTGTGTGTGTGTGTGTGTGTGTGTGTGCGTGTGTGAGACAGAGTGGTCAACATCTAGCGGACCGACCGACCGAGGCGCCACAGTTGTCTCAACACATAGCAACGGCATGGCAACAATATTGCAAAGATGAATTCGACCAATTTTCCATAAACAACTGCCTGTCTTTGAACACACACACACACACACACACACACAGAACTGAACTCAAGCTGGTCATGACATTGGACAGTGTTTTTTAGCTGTATGCCACCATGTTGGAAGAACAACAAATGTAAAGAAACTGAAAAGCAACTCCTTAGACACCGTGACGCATCCAAACCCTTCAAACTGCCGCTCTACATCCAACCAGTGGGAAGGTTTTTTTTTAGTTTTTAAAAAATAGATCACAACTATTGAATGAACACATGTTTTTTAAATCACAGAAATGTGCACAAACAATTACCACTCACTGCTCCGACACAGCAGCATGAGCCTACCTGACTGTATCTGTGATGAGTCGGTTTTGTTTGGTACATTTTTTTACTCATCATACGCTGATGCTGCGTCTATAGTGTAGTTTGCTTGTTACGCGACTCACTATAAATACATGATGAACATGCTCGATTACTATCGCGCATCAAAGGGGTCAAGCTCCTTATTATCATTAGTATCATAACATCTAGAGCCAAACCATACAACTGTTCACTAGTTGATAGTTTCAATATTATTTTTTCCGCTAACATTAATTACTAAATACAATGTATACAGAAAACATAATGCAGATGCAAGACAGAAGGCTAATTTTTATTCGTTCATCCTGGTCAAATAGTTCTTAAAAAGTATAAAACAGAGTATCCTATGAGATGAATACAGACTGAACTTACTGTTTAGATGTCATGCACAATATAGTAAAAGTTCATATGCATTTGATCCATATGGAAAAGTTATTAATTCAGTACTTTTTAAACATAATGGCAATTGTTGGCGTGTGCCATATTGTGCGTGTGTGTGTGTGTGATAAACAGTGAGAATAGTGACTCTTAGTCTAAATGTCTGTGAACAGGATTTTTGCACCACCGTGTGGTTGAAATGAGAACATGCATAAATGCGCAAAAAGAGAGATGCTTTGCTATAAATAATATTCAATATAGAGTTTAGCATCATAGATTCACTGAGTAAAAATTTATTGTATTAATCAGTGTGGCAATGAAAGATGTGACTTTTAATATTATAAGCTGATTTTAATTTGTGAGAAAACCTCAAAAACCAATAAAAAAGTATTTTGGTTATGGAAGGGAAACTAACAAAACAAAACAAACAAAAATATCTGAAAAACTCATGTGGAGTTTTGTGTTTCAGACTTTGATGGCGTTACTCAGAGACCTAAAAAGTCCGTAATTTTTCTTGTAGGGTTAATCTGAAGCACAGACCTGGTTTCTGGCCGTATCGCCCACCCTCTCCCACGTCTCCTCTGCTCTATTTTCACTAACTTGTCTCTATATGTTTACCTTCACACTGGGATAAATGGCTTTTCTGTTGCTAATTGCGGCTGCATGTTTTTCTGTTGGCTGGTTTTGTGTTTCTCCAATCAGAGCTCCGAGATCCTGAATGGAACCCGTTTGTTTTTGCAAGCACAGGGCATCATTTATAACATGCGTGTGTATGTATCCTACACTAAATCTGCATTTTTGCCCTCTCGTGGGTCTAAAAGGTTCCACCAAGTAAAGCAGATCCTGAAGAATCACGTCTACTTTCTAGATCTCATACTTATGTTTTGCATGTAGAATTACAACTTAAATCCAGGCTCAAACTCTTGAACAGTGATTTTACATTATAAGAGTTACTTTAAATTACAAACAGAAAAGAAGGAAAAATAAGTTCTTGATTTGAAAATGTGATACCAATATTCCAGCCAAACTCGTTAATTTAAGACTTAGAAAGAAATTCTCTGCTCTCAGTTTGCTGGATTCACCAATGAAGGAAGATAATTACAGCTGATACCAAACCGTTTGTTTTGATTATGTGGGAAATAAATTCATGAATTTTATCAAGGAGCGACGCTGAGTGATTCATCTCGTAGAACACAGAAGATCTTTAGCCAGATGGAGGCAAACCGGGCCTCGTGGTTCTCTCCAAACAAGACTTTGCTTCTATTTATTTAGTTTCTATTTATTTGAAACGGAGGCGTGCGGCCTGGCCATGTGTTGTGTTTCTCCTCTTGCTGCCGAATGAGGGATGATGGAACCTGACTTCTGGCCCACTCGGGTACACGACAGGGTCATCTACAGATCATGTGTTTAACCCTTTTGTGGCATTGATCAGACCTCGGCAGGACGGAGCACGTAGAATGTGGTTTAAGTTTCAAAAACCAGGCCTTTCTACGGAGGCCTGTGAGAGCAGTGTAGGATCTCGAGGTTTCCATGACTCCTTAGAGGTCTGTGGACCACCCTGCTGAGGTCAGAGGCTTCTGAGGTTTCTGGGTCGGTCGAAAACCAAAGTTGCATCGGCGTCTGTGTATGAACCTTCAAAAAGGTCTTTGAGGAGCTGTCTTTGGAAATCTATCTGGGGGTTTCACAAAATCAGAGTATTAAAGCTACTCATTCACTCTGCAGGTTTACTGCTTGGGGAAAAGATGAATGCTTTGCCACCAGAAGTCCCTTTCTGAAGACTTTGAGACATTTCACAAGTCTGATGTTGAAACTGGTGTCAAAAAGAATTGAACCATATACCAAAGAAAGACAAAACTTTCAACACAGTTTTACTCAATAGTCTAAAGTGATGAGGTAAAAAGGATTTCTGATCACGCTCTTATACTTTTTCACTCTCAAAGAGTTAGATGATGAGATTAATAACACTCTCATGTCTATAGCCTACAGTGAGGCTGTAAATCTGGCAGGTGGTTAGTTTGTCGTAGGATAAAGACGGGTAAAAAAACTAATTTGGACCAGTTGCCAGGCAACTGGCCAAGACTCCTGAAAAATGACTGGTCCCAGCCAAGATGTATAACGCATTTACCCATGTATACAGCAAATAGGATTTTTTTTTACAGCTTGTCCTTGTATGCCAAAAGTATTTTGTTGCCTTTTGCACAGAACCTTCTCCCTCGTTCCAGTCTTTATGCTAAGCTAAGCTGGCTCCAGCTATGCATTTACACGACAGGACGTGACGGCGGTATCGATTCCCTGATCTAAATGAACATAACCGCCAAAATGGCTGACTATTACTTTAAAGTGTTTTTAGTGGCTCTTTCTGGGCGTCTCTGGGGGGTTCCCGGAGGCGGCGGCTGCCGGCTGTTGTTTGCTGTGACTCTTCTGCTGTCGCTCGTCTGCTTATGGTGTCGGGAGGCTTGGCGTTTTGAAGGCGCTAATTATTTTTTACAGCCAGGCCTCCAGATGGAGCCTGCTGTAGGAAAAATAACATAATTACATCTTCATCTCTTATTAACAGGTGATGGTGTGCAGACAGAACATTTGGCCTAATGGGCAGCTAAAACGTCACCTCGCCTTTGTAATGTTACACCATAGGAGTGAAGCATGGGCCATACTACAACATATATAAATATCACAGCAGCAGAGACAGAACAATCACTCACAAGACTTTCTAAAGCGTTTAATCAGCCTTGACATCCCATAGGAATGGTGGAATAATATTGTCTAATGTTACACTGACTCATAGGGCCTTTAGCCAAAACATTTGGCTAAAGGACGGCCAGACAGAGAGGCCTAATGGAATATATATATATATATATATATATATATATATATATATATATATATATATATATATATATATATATATATATATATATATATATATATATATATATATATATATATATATATATATATATATATTAGCCACATGAGCTTTTCACAATATAAAAGCGTATATACAGCTGCCATTGCTGTCTAATATGCTATCAGCCCTGCATAAACAAAAGCTAACCTTATACCTTACTATATGTAGCCACTAATAATAGAATACAGGTAACAGCAGATATTATGATCAGAAAAGCACCAATGAGAAATGTCTAATTTTTATGCAGCAAGAGAACTCGACAACACAGAATAAAATGTCTGCAGTGATATACAGTATAGGGAACCAAATAGTCAGATGAATGTTTTTCTTTAATACTTTGCAGACTTGAACCAGTGGGGATGTTTTCACTGTTTTTTTTTCTCTCTGATACTTTCAGCCATTTTTCACTTAAAATCATCCTAACAGCAAGCAGCCAGTAAACATCACTGTAATTCAATCACTTTATTTATGCTCCGGAGAAATAATGACGCTTTTTGTTTAAGTCCTGGATGATTGGCAATACCTCCACACACACACACACACACACGCACACACGTCTCAATCTCTCTCTCTCTCTCTCTCTCTCTCCTATATTATTGCTAGGTCTCTTTCTCATTTCCAACCCTCCCACTCACATACACATTCTATGCCTCTCTCCCTTCTCTCTCTCTCCCTTTCTCTCTCTCTCTTTCTTTCTTTCTCTCTCTCACCCAACTCACATTTGGTGACATCACAGCTTAATTATCCAATCACCAGGAGGCCAATCTGTCACTGTCAACACCCCGGCCAATCAGCTGCCACATGCTAATTCCCTCCGGCCAATGGCAGTGAGCACGGCTCCTTTCCTGTATTATATAAAGCAGGCAGGCAGCAGCAAGGCACTTTCACACATAAAAACAGGGGAGAAAATGATCAAATAGCTTTATGTTACATATCACAATACTCAGAGAGATAAGTGGTTAGAGGTGAACAGGCCATAGTGAGGTGATTGGCGTTTGATGCTTGATGCTGCTGACTCAAGAGAAAAGAAATAGATCATCATGGTCATCACCATCTCTCATATGGTCTAGTTTTCATCAGAGAAGGTGCATATAAGCACACACACATACACACACACACACACACACACACACACACACACACACACAAAAGTTGTTGAGGTGTGTGTGTGTGTGTGTGTGTACTAATATACACCTGCTCTGGTAAAACCCAGACCCTATTAGACAGATACTGACAATGATGATGATCTACTTTATCTGTTGAGTCAGCACTGAATCAAAAGCCCATCATTACACTGCAGTCTGTCCCCCTCTAATCATGTTCTCTCTTAGTGTATGTTTTCCATCTTTTTGGATTCCTGCAGGAATCTGCCTCTGCCAGTGTCGCTGTTACACAACCTGCTCTCTACAGCAAGTAACATTATATTTTAAGATGATATTAAAGTTAATAGATTTGTAGTTCTTTTTGGGAGAGAATTCAAATAGCTTTTCAGACTCTGTGACTTTAAATTTGGAGCTTTTTACAGTAATATTACAGTTACTGTTTGCCAGAAACACATTTCTGGAGACTAAAAATTAGAAGCTTTTTGGGCATCATACTAAACAGCATGTTATAGTTCACCGCCCATTATAGCTTACCATAGTGGCCGTGTAAGGATTGCTCTAAAGAGGATAAAATAAAGGCAACAAAATACATTTAGAAGAAAGGGGAAGAGAAAACCTGGAGGGAAAACCTGATGCAATCTGCTTGAAATCTTCCATTTGTGAGACACACATAAAGGCAAAGCTGCTCGGTTCTGAAACAATGGTGTAAATGTACTGGAGTGGATGAATCGGTCTCAATAGAGTTTTTTTAGAGCACTTATTTTGACTTAGCAAGAATCTGTTTCACCAGACTGGTGAACCATAATGCACTTTATCAAGGATGTAAATTAGGAAAAACTAAATGGGATTCAGCCTTTGTTAATGTATTTGATAAGACCTGTGCGTTTCCTGTTTTGACATGTTAACATGTTGGCTGTGAAAAATGTTGATCCAGTCAGGAATTATTTACATGCGTGCGCCAATTTCCTACACCAGATGTTATCTGTTTGTTCCAACCTGCCTTTTGGCTTCACACAATGAAATAGAACTTTGAAGTAACTCGAAAACAGTGTACATGATTTGTTTGGTAAAGGTTTTGTCAACCTTGTGATTTTCACAGAAGAAATGAAGCTTGAAACTTTTTATTTAATGTAAAGATACAGCCTGTGATCAGAAATAAGTATAAATACAAGAAGATGTTAAGTGTGATATTCACAGGTACAACGGAGTACAAGAAGGTAACTATTGACCATACTGTTAAGATGAGTAATATATAGTTCAGTTACAATAATTAGTATTAATACATGTTTTTATTGCATTTTCATTTCCTGGTCAGTTACAGTTATATCTAATTTAATCATCTCAATCATATCTGATACAGTTTTTTTATGTGAATATCTGAAAAGTTGGGTAGGTGTTTGCTGATGTGACTCAACTTCTTCTTACTATCTATCAATTCACTTAAAGGAAAACACTTAATAAAATTATATATATAAACTATATATATATATATATATATATAGCTGAAGAAATGAATTGTAATGTTTGAATGACGATGATGATGATGACTGGTGATTAGTTGTTGCTATTACAGCAGCTGTCCACCAGAGGGCGACATGTCACAGGAAAAAGAAGAGAAGTTCTTATTGTACTTTTGGTCCCTATCAAAATACAGTATGTAAAATAATGAAATAAAAAATGCCATCTCATTGAAATGTTGTAAAGTAAAGTGTATTAAAACTTTAACGAGCGTGCAAATCTCAAATTTACAGTAGCTTATTTTTACAGAAACTATGAAGCAGTGTTTTTCAACCACTGTGCCACAAATGTTGAGTATTTGATTCGAGATATTGTCAGGTGTGCCGTAGGAAATTATCAATTTGTGTGGCCGTGCTGTCTCTTACTGACAGAGTAATGATGTAGTAACTACTCCTTCCTGTCCTTCCAGCCTGACTGCTGTAAAAACAAAAACAGACTGAGAGCTTCGTGTGTGTGTTTCATTGATTCCTCCAGGATATCAGCTGTGTTCCTCCAACCAGGCCCAACCTTCACATCAGTGAGTATAAACATAAAAGATTATAAAATACGTTTTTCTTTGTGCTTATTATATTCATTTTCAAGACGTTATAACGCCATTCTTCAATTAAAAACGTTCATATTAACAGTATAACACTTACATTGTAATAAAGCTTTTATTGTTTTTAAATCAAAACTTGACGCCCAACGTGGGGCTCGAACCCACGACCCTGAGATTAAGAGTCTCATGCTCTACCGACTGAGCTAGCCGGGCTGTGGAACACCTTCTGTCATGAAGCTATTAGCCACTGGGGGCGGTGTGGACTCATAGTCCCTTCACATCCTGTAGGTTACAAATTTATATGAATAACTGTTTTAAGATCCATATATTGCACCATATGTACGGTTGTCTGCATTCAATGATTTTCCTTTTCCATTATTACCATTATTATCCATAGTACATACGACTATAGTTTTCCACTTCTAAGATAGAAAGCTGAATTATTTTTGTCATTATTATTGTTTCCTTAAACATAATAAATTCGCCAGAACTTGTTTTTAAATAATTGAACATTGATGTCACAAAACCCAATTACTTATATAATAATTTAGGCCCACATTTTAACACAGTGATTAAATTATACTTACTTTTCCTCATAATTAATCAAAATAATTTAACAAGCCTAGTATATTGCATATTAGAATTATTTGAAACTTTGATGGTGAATGAATTAATCTATCTTGCAGCCTGATGTTTCCTTTGCTGACATACAGTCTAACCGCACATTTAAATTAAGATTGTATTTATATTATTTTATTTTCTTATCTGAGTTTATGCGTTTTTACCTCGTTTGTGGATCGGATCTATGAAGACGAAACAACCAACCAATCACATTACCTGGAAATAAAACCAGAACGAATCATTGGCTGGTGGATTTCACACACGTGTCCCCTGACGTCGCCTGGAGCCTACCAATAAAATCTCTGACCACGCCCACTGTTTGGGTTCGTCTTCATAGAGCTCATTCATATTCATTATGGTCGTTGATGCTGAATTCTGATTCGACAAAAAGACACACGGGGACAAATGAATTCTACTTCTGATACAAATACTCTGTTTTCCACCCTTTAAGCAAAAAAAGTATTAATTAATAAGTATTTTCCAGCAGGAAAACATTGAAAACTAAATAATAAGTACATAAATAAATAAATATAAGAAGACTCTTGAAACCAGGACAAAACAGTTTTATAACCAGTCTCACAAATGGCTGACAGACAAAATGTCTAAAATCAGACAAAATGCTTCAACATCCAAATGTAAACAAAATAAGCAATTTTTCTTTGGCTTATTTCTGTTTTTCAACTAAGAAAATATGGATTTCATATTTAACTAACTATTATAAGGATAACTGTTTTTTTTACTCTGGTCACAAAATTTTTATTCTAAAGATACGTTATATGTATAAATATTAATTTACCTTCATAAGAGAATTACATACAGTGCAAAAGTACCATACTGCCTCTTCTGTGACACACATCCTGCTAACATGTGTTAAGCATTGCTACTCCTTTACATCCTTAGCTTTAAGCTTTAGAATTGGTCTTGCTGACCGACACAACCCAACATGTATTCAACTGAGCATTTCAGTGCACAAGTATTTTCAGATTATGAGGATGGAACATCACTCTTCTCAAATTAAATTGTTGTATATATAACTTAGTTTTTCTATCTGTGTAACGTTTTACATTTATTGTTTCAGCTTGTATTTGTAGATATGTGCTGGTGCAGTAGTGTTTGTTTGCTGTGTCAAACCCGATGAGATCAGGTTCTATGCAGGTTGACAGGATGTAATGGAAGAGTAAATCACTTTTATACTGAAAATGTTTAACATTTTACTGCACGCATCTATGTAATCTCAATTTAGAGATTTTTTTTTTGGCTTTTGGGGGGTGCCATGTATAAAATTGTACAAAATGGCATGTTCTATTTTGACTGAGGGTGGAGTATCCAGCTCCAACAAGAAATAAGTAACAACAATCGATCACTCTTCCAATATTCTCACTGCTTTGTTTCAATGGCCTGTTAAAGAAGTGCAGATTAATCTAATTCTCAAAACCACATAATTCAGTTACAGGTAACATACAATGCAACAGAATTGCACAAAGAAACAAAATCCTCCGTTTTGACTTGTAATTTGCACCCTACAGGCTGGCGGCCGTGTAACGGTCTTCCCTTTAGTCTGTTACTATAAAAAAATAGCTTTGGGAGTAGAAATGTTCTGGTGAACATCCTTAGGAATTCTAAATTTGTCTGGTCCAAGTCATTTTAATATAGACCATTTGATCTGCTCCTTGGCCGACTGTAGAACCTGTAAAACACAAAGAAACAATAAACATATAGTTTTAAGATTATGAAGCATGTTAAAATAAAATCGAAGTGGAAAATAACAAACATCAGCTTACAATCAATATGTTAGTTGAGTTAAAAAGACTTAATCATGGTATATAATTCATAAAGCCTACAATAAAACGTCCAAACCATTTAAAAAAATATATGTATAGTTAACTAATAAAAAAAACAAAAGGTTCTTTTTTTAAAGAAAATTTATGCTGAACTCAACTGGGAGAAAAATAAACGAGTATACAGTATGTTTGGAGTCTTTTCTCTATGACCTGGTGTGTTGCAGTACCACATTTCAACCACTAGAGGTCAACCTGAGCCCATTTATAGACAACAACAACCACGGTGCCTCATGCCGCCATGTTGGAGCTCAACAGGGAAAAGAATCATATTTACTAGATTTAGTTTCATTTCAGCCAAAGTAAACATCTCAGTGAAAATCTAAAAACAATATACCCTCTAAAATACATTGTCCACTTTCTCTGTAATGTCATAATATAAAAATACAGTCAATCTACAACATACAAGCCTATTTATAATGACTAATCCAAATATATATCAATTAACTAACTTAACGAACTTTTGAGTAACTGCTGAATTAAGAAACATTTCATCTTCAATCAAGACTTCCAACATTGAGGTCGTTCTGTGTTTTGACAGCAGGGGGCATACAGAGCTCAGGTGAACTTCACCACAGGGTTGAATCATGGGAAATGCAGTCAGGATCATAGAGGGCATCACTTTGTAGTCATGCAGTACAGCAGTAGTAGTGGATCAGCTCTGGGTTACATCCTCCCTGCCTCCAACTGCAACTTTATACTTGCAGATTAAAGGTTATATTCATAACATATGATTAGTAAATGGAATTAGGAAATATTGATATAGATTTAAATCCTCATCAAAATAGAACATAGTAAAGTTAAAATTTGATCCTGCTTCCTGAGTATTTGTCTAAATCAGTTACAAGTTTTACGATTACAACTATCTCTACATTTGTGTAAAAAAACAGAGGTTGGCTGTTCACTTATTTTTTTTAGGTATATCTTTCATGTCTTTATTGATCGTACTAGTGGAGATAGACAGGTGGAACGACATGAAGGAAGGGGCCGACCGATTCAGAACTTGAACCAGGGCCGCTCTACCCCCTGCACCACTCGCCGCCCCAATTCGTCTATTTATTCTCTCTGTAGGAGCCGATCGCAGTCAAAGATAGAGTTTGCAGCTGTGGGATCCCTCCGTTGCCTGTACACTGCCATGTTTGTGCATTGCCATAGCAACCCCTGTCACAGATTTTATTTGTGTCTAATCATGACGCCTGTAATATGCCGGTGTCTGGACTTTAGTTAGAAAAGTTAGGGAAAAAAACAAAAACATTGTGATTTGTAGCTGTTAATTCATGATTTCTGTCAGTTCCTATGCTTTTTGTGCACCTACATACACACCCAGAGGAAAAAAAAAGATCAAATGTAATTAAATGCTTCAGCACTCCATGACTAAAGAGTGTTGTGTGTAGTATTAGAGCTGCTGTGAGGTTAGTAAAGACTTACGTTAGTGGTCAGAGCCAGTTTCTCTGTTATGTGCTGTCAGGGTTAAAGCAACAGACAAAGAGAAGCTTAGAGCATGTAGAGCAGACACATGAACGCATGCATTCACACACACACAAACAGAAACATATCCATGTACATATTAATTTCTGCACGCAAGCCAGCGGTAAAACACCAGACAAGCTACAGACAGAAGGATATCAGTGAACAATTCAATAAGCAATAACTTAAGCAGGGCAATAAAGCAGTCAAATATTGTTGATGGAATGATATTACAGTAAAATAATAAACTGATTTCAAGGCAGATCTGCAAAGCAGTTTTGCATCACGAGAATTTTCCAACTCTAGAATTCATTCGTTCACGGTTGAGCTTGTCAGTTCTGTGCGGTGCTTTGGAGATGAAGCCAAACTATCCGCTACCAGCCACTCAGAATGTGTCGCGAGCTAAAGTGTTAGCATGCAGACTGCTGAGTATCGACAGATAAAAGGTCAGAGTGCTACCGATGGCTCATGCGAGTAACAGTATAGAAAAGAGGGACTGCAGGATTTATGTGTTGATCCACCAACGTGTGAGTATATATTGTTTGATCCCTTTCTGTGTTTTTTTTTCCTTAAGCATAAAGACACAAGTCAATGCTCTCAGGGCTGATCGCTACATAAAGCTCCCTTGTAAAGGTGGAGATCATGCATAAACCAATCCCATTAAATTTCAGCTACCTTCAACCTTATTTTCTAACTTACTTTGTGTATTTCTACTGTGAAACAGTTTTAACAGCGCATCAGACATGCATGTATGCAAAGTTATTTTCTTTGTTCAAATTCACTCTGAAACACCAAATTAAATGTGTTACCTGTGCCACACTTTGTTCAGATAACGGGTTCTCATCCGCCTGTAAAAGGAAAACAAACATTACTGTGTGATAGAAAGATGCACAAGTCATGCAAAAATAATCGATGCACACACCACACACACATAATCTGCAAACACAGCATTGCAGCAAACACCATTAGCATTACATTCTGCAGATCAGTGGCATTTAAAGCACGTTGGTTAGCAGCTCAGCCATTACAAACTCTTATATAAGTTTTTTCCCCCCAATCAACAGGGTTTATTGCGAAACACCAAATATATGCTCAGTATATTTGAAGGATTATTGACTCCGTGATTACAGCTAGTATGTTTCTGTCTGTCAATCATTCTGGGACAGTTTGGAACAAAATCATTATAGTAGAAGTATAGTGTACAATTAAATAGAAATATCAAAGTGAAGTACAAGTACCAAAAAGTTGTATTTAAGTACTGATTACTTTCCACCTAAAATATAACAAACTTCAAAATGTAATTTGTGTTCAATCTTTGCATGTGTTCTGTTCTGTTCTGCTATTGGCTGCTCTTTGGTGCCAGCTGATGTCACACATCAGCCGGTTCATTACCCGCCTTTCACCAGCAGACAAGCCTGGATATTTTTATGCACAACAAGCTGTGAATTTTCGAGTTGAGCATCTGTTGCAGACTGAAGTCAACATGAGACTTTCTGGTCAACCTATGTTGAGCCAGCAACACCCTGGGAGGTGACAGGTCAGGATGATATCAAATGGAGATGCCAGAAGAGAACTGAGCCAGCGAGGGTCGTTAAAAGCACATGAGTGAGACTGTGACTCCTGACCTTTGACCTCCTGTCATCCTGGCGCATTAATAGAAAACAAAGTGCCTCACCGTGTTAGTTTGTAACAGGGGGAATGTTTGCATGAGTTTGAGATGTATTTCTATATTTTTCTTATTGTCAACAAATCCCATAAAATACTAAAAGCAAAAATTAAATGCCAACAATCACACACAATATTTACTAGAGCACTGGTTCCCAACCTGGGGAAAAATTTAAACAACTTAAAATATAAAAATATATGCATATGCATTTATCTCTTGATTTATTTCTGTAAAGAGAATAATTAAATTAAGTGGTTATTGTTAAAGTTAGGATGTTAAGATATAAAACCTTCTACATTAGAAAATTGTGCAGTTTAAACAAATAAGGGCTTTTCAACAATGGACAAGTATCATGAGAAGAGAGAACTAAATTTATCAGTAAAAAAAAAAAAAAAAAAAAAAAATATATATATATATATATATATATATATTCTTTTTACAAATGTACATTTTGTGTTTTAATTAGATTCTTGTCATTTAAAAGTCAATTTGTAGCATGTGTTTTTACATAAATCACAATTTTGTGTGATTTTTTTTTTTGACACAAAATGTCAAATGGTGCAACCAAAAAACAATTATATATATACTTATATAATTATACATTTAAAATATTGAATCCACCTATAATAAAAAAATAGCTGATAGCATAGTTTTTTTTTTTTTTAACATTTTAGGAGAGTTTAACAATCTGATACTGTTTAGGGTTTCACCACATGAGTTTTGCCGTCCCAATTAAAGTATTGAGAGGTTTTTGGACAATAAGAAAACATCACAGGCCTCATCCCCGTTAGTCGGTGCTGTCTCACCATGCAAATACCTCGTCTGTCTGTTCCATTCCTCCTTCGCCCCCTCCCTCTCAGTCTCCCTCCCCTTCATCCGTCCCCTCTTTCCACTAGCCTGTCTGTCTCTCTCACCCTCCGTCTGTCTGCCTGTCTACAGCTGCTGGCTCCTGTCTGTTTGTCCCTCTAGGTTACCGGTGATGTAATCAAACAGGACGAAGCCATAGGCTGGCTCCGACATTAGCTGACGCCGTTCAGACCAACAGAGACAGGGAGAAGGAGAGAAAGGTGAAGCAGGTAAGAGCAGGCATGGGGCCAATGAGGAGAGCTACAGTATGAATCATTCTGAACAGGCCAAACAACTGCTGTGAACTGTTTTCACAATACAATATTTGATTTTTTCTGTTTTTGATTGTTGTGAATAACTGGCGGCTATCTTACCCTGTAGTTGACCTTCTGTAGGACCTGCTGGGGGTCACTCTCCAGGATCACCCTGGCAAAAAGGATAGAATCAACCAATCGGGACTGAGTGCAGCACATTGTATATACTGTGTATTTTATTACATATACAGGATTCACCATTACATCTATATGTGAAAGAGACAAGCAGAGCAGAGCAGATACATTTTTGATTTTACATTATAGAGATTGCAACTATTTTACCAGCCAGAAGTGAAGACATACATCAATTTAACTTTGAGACTATGCAGTAAATAGTGTTAAAGGTTTTTATCGAGTGCCTGCTAGACAAAAACTAGATCTCTAAATACTTAACATCATTTCTTTGTTCCTTTTATCCTCCTTACCCTCCATCAATGATTTCGTCCACAACAAGGAACACCCCTTCCATGTTGTCTAGTAAACACCTGCGCTCCACATTCTTCCTGCAGAAAAAAAACACTACATGTGACTGTACAGCACGTCTATACCTGAAGATAAGGTACTCCCATCTTACCATATTTAACACTTATAGCAAATTGTTTTATTCTACTGCAGCCTGAGGCACTTTAAAGTTATTTTATGGCTGATTTTACTGATTTCATGAATTCTGTCATTTATATCCCAAAACATTAAGTAGAAAGACACTAAAATACTGCGTAGTGGAATCATTATGTTTGCCCTTTCCACATGGCATGAATTTATTTGATCTATTGCTATATATTTATTAGTAGAGTTTTAAAAAGGAGTTGATCATTGTTGATAATTTGACTTGGCGTGACTGGAGAGGAGGACGTCACTGAATCCATGAATCTGGCTTAAGAAGTCATTTTAATTCACTTATATAACTGAGTGACATTCTTTATGAATCTTTGGCCCCATTTACACTTGTAAATCAGAGTAATTACATATTCAGGTCTGAAATTGATTTATACTGTACTCTTAAATCTGATTTACATATTGCAAAGTTGCAATCTAGAACAGCCTATAATATTTCATAGAATATAATCTCCTCGTGCCTCTATTGCTCACACTCTGCATCACTACTGCATCAGTTCCCATAGCAACGACATCCGCCGCTGTTTGGCTGCTAATGTTGCAGTCACCACTGAGGCATCCTGGTGTGCCACGCGCACACGCACACGCACACGCACACGCACACGCACGCACACACACACACACACACACACACACACACACACACACACACACACACACACACACACACACACACACACACACACACACACACACGCAGCTTTGCAAACTAATCAGAGCTTCTAATGCGTTGAATAAATATCTAAAAATTAGAACAGGGTGTCATTTTTGTTATCACGCAGCCGCCTTGTTTGTCCAATATTATTTTGCATATTAAAGCAGGTAAAAACAAATCCACACCCCTGCTGAATTCGATATCGAGTTCATCATGGCGACTTATCACCTCTCTGAGAGGCTCTGATGAAAGGATGGCAGTGTTTGACTTGAGCAGTGTGTGGATCACCATTAGCACTAATGTCGCTCAGCCTGCATGGATGATAAAAAATACTAATCGACATCACATTGGCGGATGTTGACGAGGAAAAGTCTGTGTCGGTGGACACCGCGGTGCATTTTTTATTTAGTTCGCAGCATCACTTAATTAAATCACATTTCATGCTTTTTTGTTCAAGGTGTACGTACCTGAGAATCTGACTGAGGGAGTCGAACAGGCAGTTCAGCACTGACATCAGCATAAGCTAAAGGGAGAAAAAAGGATCATTTTAAGGTAACAACCCTTGATTTTAAAGCTGCATTCATTATTTTACTACTTGGAACTGCTACAGCAAGCCACAAATCACATAAGCTTGTTACGGACTAATAGATTGAATCTCTCCTTAACAGTCGAAGTAATGTTTTTACACTACCGCATTTCTCTTTAAGCTAAATTTAGCATCAGTAGCAGGCTACTTAAAGACACATTTTAAATCCCCCCTAATCTCGGCTGTGGCTCAGGTCGTCCGTGGTCGTCTGATTATCAGAAGATAAGTGGTTCGATTCCAGGCTCCTCCACTTGAAGTTTCCTTACTCAACCCTAAACCCTTTTTCTATGAATGAAGCACAGTTGGCACCTTGCATGGTAACCGCCGCCTTCAGTACACAAATGTACACTTGTGTTGTAAAGCACTTTGAGTGGTAGGAAGCCTAAAAGGTGCGATATGAACACATTCCATTACCCATATAGTGAGTTTAAATAAAGAGATAATAGCACACTTAAAATCTTCAGGTGGTAAAGACAAGTTTTTTTGCCAAGCAAGAACTTTTCCATTACCAATAACATGGCTACTGCACTATATATTGAGACAATCCCACATAAATCCATCTCCTACACCAAATGTGTGTTAATCCGCCACTCAAAATAGTCCCCTACATGTGGAGTGGCACCTAAAAACTAAAGTGTCCAGTTGTTTTTCTTTTATATTCATGTCACCAGTAGTAATAGGTTTGAGTGCCACAGATAGACTAATGTAATTTTCCTCTTTTCATGGCATGTGTTGACATTACGCCTCCTCTTTTAAGTCTAAAACCTTGCTACAGGGTTGTTGAGCACATTTCTGTCAGCTCTATTTCTATAAAATGAACATGACATGCAACCTTCCTGCGAAGCCCAAAAGGGCGTCTCACATCACACGTTTTAATCTTCCTTTTATTATTTACCTACCTCATTCTCCTGAGGACTTCCCACCACATAGAAGAAGAGATCTATACTACTCTTGTAGACGACAGTCATCCCCTCCAGGAAAGCTATCTCATCTGCAGGGAGATGGGGAGAGGGATGGGTGAGAGATGAAAACGGGGGCAGGAAAATAGATTTAATAGCCAATAAAAACAGAGATGCATGAATAGCAGGCTTTTTTTGTTCATTCCAGTAGGCAAGGCAAGGCAAGGCAAGGCAAGGCAAGTTTATTTGTAGAGCACAATTCATACACATGGCAATTCAAAGTGCTTTACAGTTACACAAAATCACAAAAGGAGAGCAAAACATACATAAAATCACAAAAGGAAAATCATAAAACATAGAATTCATCAATAATTTAAAATAGAGTGAAGAGTGTAGATAAGATACTTTCAGTTTTCATATGCACGGTTAAACAGAACTGTTTTCAGCCTGGTCTTAAACATTGTCAGAGTTGAGGCCTGTCTCACATTCTCTGGAAGACTGTTCCAGATTTTAGCTGCAGAAAACTGGAATGTAGCTTCACCATGTTTAGTCCTGACTCTGGGCACCTGCAGGAGACCAGTCCCGGAGGTTCTCAGGGTCCTAGATGGCTCGTATGGCTCTAACATGTCATAGATGTATTTTGGTGCTAGACCATGAAGAGACTTGTACACAAGTAAAGCTGTTTTAAAGTCTATTCTCTGAATGACAGGAAGCCAGTGCAGAGACATGAGCACTGGACTAATATGGTCATATTTTCTGGTTCTGGTCAGGACTCGAGCTGCAGCGTTCTGAATGTTCTGTAGTTGTTTAACAGCTCGTTTAGAGAGACCAGTGAGCAGGCCATTGCAGTAGTCTAACCTGCTGGAGACAAATGCATGGATCAGTCTCTCCAAGTCTGGTTTAGACACTATATTTTTGATTTTGGCAATGTTTTTTAGATGGTAAAAGGCTGTTGATATTGTTGACTTTATGTGGCTGTGAAAGTTCAGGTCTGAGTCCATTAGCACCCCTAGATTTCTAACCTGTGTTTTTGGTTTTAGAGAACGAGACTGAAGGTGACTGATTACATGTTCTCTTTGCTTCAGTGGCCCAAAGACGATTATTTCAGTTTTTTCTGAGTTTAGCTGGAGAAAGTTGTTTTGCATCCACACAGTGATTTGTTCAATACAGCTACAGAGTGAATCCACAGGCCCATGTTCACCTGCTGTCAGAGACACATAGATCTGAGTGTCGTCTGCATAGTTGTGGTAAGACACATTGTTGCTGCGTATTAGTTGGCCTAACGGAAGCATGTACAAATTGAACAGGAGGGGCCCCAGGATCGAGCCCTGGGGAACACCACAGGTCACAGGCATTTTGTCTGAAATGCAATTTCCAATTTCAACAAAGTAAGTTCTGTCCTCAAGATACGACTTAAACCAGTTTAGAGCAGGACCAGAGATTCCCAGCCAGTTCTCCAGCCTCTGTAAAAGAATATCATGGTCCACAGTGTCAAAGGCAGCGCTCAGGTCCAGCAGAACTAAGACTGAGACTCTGCCTGCATCTGTGTTCAGGCGGATGTCATTTATCACCTTGATCAGAGCTGTCTCAGTGCTATGGTGAGGTCGAAAGCCAGACTGGAAAGTATCAAAAGCGTTGTGAGATAGGAGAAAGTCACTTAGCTGCCGATAAACAACTTTTTCGAGGACTTTACCCAAGAATGGCAGGTTTGATATGGGACGGTAGTTGTTTAAAACTGTGGCATCAAGACTGTTCTTTTTTAGGAGAGGCTTAATAACCGCGGTTTTCAGGGCTTTTGGAAATGTTCCTGTCTCCAATGAGATGTTAACTAGATTAGTAACTTCTACTAATAAGCTGTTCAACACAGACTTTAGAAATCCAGTGGGTAACTCATCAAGGCAGCATGTGGATGAACTCAGACCTGAGACGATCTCTTCGACTGTTCTGTCAGTAACAGGAGTGAAATGTGTCAGCTCGAGGTGTTTAGGTGGATGAAGGGTTATTATCTGTGTGGTGGAAATGATTGCATTCTTAATACTCTGAACTTTATCACTAAAGAATTTTGCAAACTCATTGCACTTTGATGTAGAAATTAGTTCTAAGGGCAGTGAAACTGGAGGGTTTGTTAATCTGTTTACTGTAGCAAACAGAACTCGAGCGTTACCATTGCAGTTGGTGATGATTTCAGAGAAATATCTCTCCCTTGATTTTTTCAAAGTCTGGTTAAACATGCATAACTTCTTTTTATAGATCTCTAGATCAACCTGGAGTTTTGATTTGCGCCATTTCCGTTCTGCTCCCCGGCACTCTCTCTTTTGTGCCCTGACTGAGTCATCATTTCTCCATGGTGCCTTTTGCCTGTTTTTAACCTCTCTAACCTTGAAAGGGGCAACGGTGTCCAAGACATTTAAAACACTCGACGTATAGGAGTTCCACAGATCATCAACATTAGAACCAGTGGTATTTTCAAAAGCAATCATTTCCATAAACTGTGCCCTTGTTTTGTCATTTATGAGTCTTCTTCGAACCTTTTTTGGCCCAGCTGCCGGCTTTGGTGTAACAGACAGGTCAAAGAACAAACAAAAATGATCAGATAATGCGACATCCATGACATTAACATTTGAAGCAGTAACCCCCTTAGTAATGAGCACATCCAGTGTGTGCCCTCTGTTGTGAGTGGGCTCGGTCACATGCTGAGTTAGACCAAACATTTCAAGGACAGCATTGAGTTCTTTAGCTTGTCTGTCGCTGGCTACATCCACATGTACATTTAAATCACCTGTTACAACAAAATGGTCAAATTCAGTGCACAAAACTGAAAGTAGTTCTGAAAAATCATCAATAAAACAATTCTGAGGTGGCTTGTAGATAGTGACATAAACTATGGACGCTTGTTTTAGCTCCATTCTGACAGACACATACTCAAATGAAGAAAACAACCCAAATGACAATTTGTGGGTGACTATATTCTCCCTGAAAATGCTACAAACGCCCCCACCTCTCTGGTTTTGTCGTGTTTCAAACTCAAAGGTATAGTGAGGTGGAGTAGACTCAATCAGGACTGCATTACCTGTACTATTAGGCTAGCAGAGGAGAATAGAGAAAACGATGATAAAGGGACGGCAAGATGATGAAGAGGGGGGAATAGGAAGGGCGGGTGAGTGAAACAGAGGGAGCAATAGGATACATTAAGAAGTGAAGAGCAGGATAAAGAGATGATGAGGTAGGCGGGAGGGTGACGGGGATATAGCATGACAGGGGACAAGAAAGAGAAGAAAAAGAGGAATGAAGGAGGAGTTGAGAACAAAAGGAGGAATATACTGGGTTGGGGATAAGGAGGCCAGGGGCAGGGACTCGGGTATCAGCTGGGCGAAGCTGTTCAATTTAAAAGTCTTCTGTCCTGAAAATGACATTTCTGCATGGCCCCCAAAAAAGCAGCGGTTTATAAATGTATTAGCGGTTTTACATGTTAATAGAAACATTACAATTTTCTAGACTTTCAGGGCATTTAAACATGCATTTAACTTGATAATGGATACTGGGGTAATGTAAAAACGGCTTAAGGCCGGTATCATGTAGAAGTGATGGGATACTAGACGGAAGAATAAGTGACAGATGACATTGGAGACGTGTGTGAGCGAGAGAGTTGAGTAGAATACATAGGGAGGGCCACATGCAGCCTCCACAAACACACACACACACACACACACACACACACACACACACACACACACACACACACACACAAACACACCCAGGGGGGGGCTTACTGTCTGCTTTGTTAGTCTTGTTGAAGACGTTCGTCTCGAAGTTCTTCTGCTCCTTCATGGACGGGTAAAGCTCAGAATCGTAGTACTGAAACACACGATGCACAGAAATAGCATTATTCTGGTTGAGAGTTAGACAAAATAATCTGAATAAAATCAGAAGTTTGACATCAATCCCACATTTGTCCTCTCAATATAGAGCTACAGTTGCTCCTGCAGTTTTATGTATGCATAATGAAGAGGTTCTGTGCAGAAAACCCCTAAATCTAAACCGTTGCAGGCAATAAACAGAACATCTGTTTCTGCAAAGCCCCTGGATTACATTCAGTGACATCTGAACAACAGTCTCGGTCAAACTCATTAATAGTTAACAGATTCTACTTTAAGGCCATCAAAAGTAGAATTTTAATAGACAGACATTCTTATAGTCGGGCCAATATGAGATAAACCCAGTCGGAAAAAATGCTGAAATCTGCAGAGGGAATGTACATTTGGGTGAATGAGACTTTGACAAATTAAATAAAGGCAACCATGTGTTCATTTGATGGATTAACTCACTTATATTTTCACGTTCATCAATTGAACTGAATTGAAACTTGTGTTTTTTATGGCTTGGATCATGTGATAGATCACTTTTATAGACCTTACCTTAGACAGAAGTCTGTTGCCGTCATTGTCAAGGATGAAAACAGCTTTCACTGTGTAGAGAGACGGTTCCTGCAACAACAAACAGAAATAACATCTTTACACGTATACATATGAATATTCAAGCTTTGCTGAGTCACCTCAGGCATCACATGTAGGACAGGAGAACGCCAACCACGGTCACAGGCATTCCTCCCACACCTGGCCAGCGTGTTCTATCAACTTTTATCATGCAGATATTCTCCAGCAACAACCTGCTTTACATCCCCTTTCATGCCTGGTTCAAAACCAAACACGGGTTTGGTTTTTATCCAGATTGTCCGGCTTCGTCCCACAGTCCAACAGCATGCTTAGGTTAATGAAGACTCTTAGAGAGCTGTAGATGTGAGGGAACGGTGTGTGTGTGTGTGTGCCTCATGGTAGACTGGCAACCTGTCTGGGGTGTTTCCCTGCCTCTCATCCAAAGTATGCTGGGATTGTCTCCAGCAGACCCCTGTGACCCTAATAGAACATGGATAGATGGGGGTTTGTGCGTTTGTTCTGGTCAGTCAAACAGCTTCATTAAGCACTTTCCCAGATGTAATGAGGAAAATTCCCGTTCTCCTTTCACAGACTTTTCCCTGTGCGTCCATGTGTTGTTCCCCGTGAAGAGGTTTCAGTTCCAGGGCAAAGTTCTGTTATGCACTGACTAGCATAGATTCACAGTCAGAGTGTATCACAGAACTTGGATCGGGAACTTACAGCATCCAATGTTCATGCATCGCCACTGGTTTAATGAGGGGAAGAATGAAGATGAAGATGTAACAATTCACCACTATGTTAGCACGAAATGCCTTTAGTTTAGAAAGTACCATTTCCTAAATCAAACTTCAACAAAAAAGTGACACTTTAACCTGATGATGGCTCTAAAAAAAGTTAGGAGATTTCTTCCAGGATTCATCCTCTGAATGGAATGTTGGAATGTCTGTAGCACAGTTATTTGCATAACATTTCTGCCATTATGTGAAATGTATGTTTATGGTACTTCACAAATACAAATATGTGAAGAATTTACTTTAAACCACTAGTAGATGCTTTTTTTTTTTTTAAATCATGCACAAGGAGACACATGCACATGTGTGAGAATGCAAAGAGTTACCGTTGAGTTATTCTCAGGGTCTGAGACTAAGGTCTGCACATTATGACTCCTCTACTCACATTTTGCATCCTTATCAATGAGTTGTGTGGTCATGCATGTCGCACATCTTCCACATTGCACGCTTTACTCTCCACTGGCAATATTTAGCATATAAGCAAGCTAGTTTTGTCAGTTTCCTTAGTCTACTATGTGTGGGTACGTTTAACAGTTATGAAGAGTAAATATTTAGTAATAATCTTCATGTAAAAAAACAAACATTGAGTGGTAGAACCCGTTTCTTCTTGAAGTCGCAAACGGCTGCCGACTCTTGGTCCCACCCCGTCCTCAGGGAACCAGCTCTTTTCAGAACATGATAGACTATAAATAACATTGTTACACGGTTATTTACTTTATTTTAACAGTTAATAGGCCTGTATATAAACACAGCAGCATATTTCTGAAAAATTAGGAATGACCAAGAAGATTCGAATGAAACGCCATCAACACTACCCATCAACAACCTCAATTCTCAGATTAGGCCAAAAATTGGAAATGTTCATGTAAATGGAGAAAGCTTGTGTGACTTCTGCATTCATTGTACAATAAGTTCGACTCTGAATCAAGATGACAGCTAGGCTAAATGCCTTAAAGGCCAAAATTGGCTGTTTGGTCTGAACATAATGAAAGATTTTCACTAGTGTGCATGTTTATAAGTAGGTCACAGATGCAGACAAAACCAGAGGACTAAATTAGATGTCTGGAAAGTTTTCCTGTGACTAAAGAGCACATAAAAGATTGTAGCTTCTTACAATTTGGATTTGGCATTCGTCTAAACGGCAGATTTGATTTACTTTTGCACTTTTATCACAGTATGGGACCTGGTATGCAAACAGCACATTCTAGGCGTTCAACTGATGCTGCAATACTGCATAACTGACAGGGGCTGTTACCAGGTTGTTTTATTTAACAATGGCATTTAAATAATAAAAAAAATAATAATAATTTATGCAACAAAAAAAAGTCAAACTATCATTTTACTAGCATCTGCTTTCTAAACAAGACCTGACCACAGGCAGTCATTCTATTGTTTAAAAGCCTATAAACTAGAGCAGAACCTTACTTTTCAACGGAAAAAAACAGCACTAGAACACTTTTATGAGCTGAAAGCTGAAAAAGTCTAAATTTGGCCCTTTTATGAAACAATATACAACCACAACATGAGAAACGGAGAGAGAGAGAGAGTATTATTCTATCAGAGCAAATGCAGCAAGGTGTCCTAACTACGGCAAATACACTTCCATCCAACTGTTTTTATGGGTCTTTCCAATTTGCACATAAAACCCCCCTGAGTGGAAACCCTGGAAATTGGCTCTCTTAATTACTTTGACTCATTGTGTCTTCTTTCTCTGTACAGTTTAAAACAATTGAAGACTGAGCATCACAAACGCTTGCAGGTTCCAATTACAGATTTTCCGTAAAATTCGAATTTGCACTACATTCGCCTCATACTCACCGTTAAAGGTTCTATTCGAGTTTTGACTTGCAAATAGCCCCCAGCCTCTTTAATGGGTTTTCTTTGTTTAGCATTTGTCAGACAAAACCTGAAGACACTCGACAAACATGAAAAACCTGTCTTATAGCTGAAATCTCATACAGGTGTCTGGATCCACACCATGTGAGACGTTTGCTTTGGTCTTGACCTCTGAATCCATCCACTCCACCAAGTAGAGTTGCATGGAGGTGGAAAATGAAGTGGAAGGAGGTGACATGTTGCACCATTGCATGTTCCTCCTGTAACCCAGAACACCCAGACAAACCAAACAGTGGCTCTAGAATAGGCTTTCTATGACTTTTGCATTCTTCACTGTACCTTTAATGACACATAGTAAGCCTCTGCTGTAATACCTTTGACCATTTTTAGAACATCTCTTGCAAGCCTTTGAACTTTATAGAAGTGGATCACCAACTAGCTTTGAGTTTGCAGGACAATTTGTGCTCATTATGTGGAGTATTAGATTAGCATCCATAATAGTGGTATTACTACTCATGTATTAATGCATTTTAATCATGTGGGCGTTTGCAATGGTCAAGGTGAATTTTTAAAATTTTTATATCAGCGCTGGGAAAAATGACTCAGACCTTTGATGAATGTCAAAACGGTCTCTGTTACTAAAGAACAGGTGTGAAGTAAATGTAGGGAGGCTTAACCCTCATGCACCCTTAACTTTTACAGCACATTACCGTCCCTAAGGACAAAAAATATCCCCGCCCTAAAACTGCCTCATAACGGGGACCATGATGTTGCATTAAATTGTTTTTTTGAATCAATTGATCTGTTTTAATAGTGAACTTAACAAACATAATATTCCCCCATTTTTCAAATCTTAACCATTTAAATATCACTGTGTTTATATGTCACTTGACAAAAAAGACATAATAAATGCAACGTGTATGTCAATGATTAGCAGAAAATTTTATTTTGATGCATTTTTATTTATTGTACACTGTCAAATGAAAAGAAATGCAGTGAATATTATATAGTTACATTATTTTCCACTTTAAATGGTGGGAGGGTTATATGGGGGTTATATCTTTTAACCAACATTAGTCCTCATCATAACTATGAAATATGCATTAAACCCTTTAAATTCCCTTTTGATGAAAGTACCAAAAGTACCTGTTTACTCCAATAATGTCCCATTATGTGTCAAACAGTAGTAGGCATACATGCCATAGTTGGATTATTAATACTGATGCAGTGTTGCATTATCAATACTAACTACGAGATCACAAGTTTTGTCTGCAGAATTGGTGAAGTAACTCAGATTACAAATGCAGCGAGCAGAGCAAGCAGCACATCAATTCTTATTAGTAATTGCACTGGGTTACTTCTCTACGACCGAGAAAGAGTAAAAGGAAATATGGCAATTGAATGAGTGAAAAAGAGGCAGAATAAATGGTGCGCGAGGCAAACGAGGAGAGAAGGAGAGAGAGAGAGAGAGAGAGAGAGAGAGAGAGAGAGAGAGAGAGAGAGAGAGAGAGAGAGAGAACGGTGGACGTGGCACCTACTCTGCTCTACACGTCAACCGATCTGTGCACACATGCTGAACACAAGCGCACATTTAAACACCCCAGACCCGCTTCAACAGGAACACCACACACTCCCCTGCTCAATCCAATACGCGCTGCACACACACACACACACACAAGATTGCGTGTTTTGTCGCGGTGATCCACGCAGGAACCGGAGCTGTGGCTTACAGTGGGCTACTGTCCTGTTGCGCTCCGCACCGGACTCTGTGGATAAGTAGATACCAGCTGTGGCTCAACCGGTGCATTGTAAACGGAGTTAACTTAACACCGTGATAAGTTGCTCGCACCGTAACCAGAACTGACCGTCTGTGCTATTTTTACACGCACAGAATGAAAAAAGTGTGTTTTTTTTTATTTTATTTAAACCGCTACTGTCTGGCTGCATGTTAAACACTGCTCAGATCAGGCCTGCGCGTCCACAATCTCAGAACATGACGGCTGCTGTCAGGAGTCGAACTCACACACTTAGAGCATTAAAGAATAAATAAAAAGCTGTTACTGATTTATGAAGAATCTGCAGCCCCCCTCCCTGCCCCCCCTCCCTGCCTGGCTCCCCTCCCCTTACCCTCCCGTACCGCACACCACAGAAACTGCAATAACGCAACAAATGTCCCGCACGCAAATAATAAAAAGATCTTTTTTGTTGTTACATTCTATAAACCGCCGAGCACGTGAGCAACCCCCGCAGCTCCGAAGCCAAAAGCGCGTTTCCCGAGTGCGTCGGAGCGGCGGAGAGAGACTCACCAGAGACGTGGAGTCCATCGCTGCCGCCGCCGTGCTCGCTCGGTGTGTTGACGTGGACAGCTCTGAGCTGTCACACCGACCGAGCTGCTTTTTTTTTTTTTTTTTTTTTTTTTTTTACGGAGCCGCCCGGGCGCGTGCCCGCCGCGGCAGCAGCCAATCAGATTGAAGCACAGGCGCACGGAGCCCACAGCGGGCGGAGCGCGCGCCCGACGCGTCCCCGCCTCCAGGTTTCTCTCCCGAGCTTCGTCCATTTCACAATAAAAGTCACTGTGCTTCCTCAAAAGGCTGGTGCATTTACACTTTACTGAGATTTACAAGTAGAAAAAAAAATTCTTTAATATTTTACTCCACAAACTAAATGTATTTTTAATTGGCACAACTATGTTTGTACCAAATATTCTAAAGATGCACAGAAGAACTAGTCGAGCACCACTTTACTTTACTATTATCTAACATAATGAAAGTATATTCATAGTCTTTTCCTACAATAATGCAAGTATGTTTAAAATAGTGCAATTTATTATACAAGAATTGTTGAACTAGTTCGGAACAGCTTTATTTTCTCTTTATAGAGTCTGTTTAAGTCATATACCCATATGTCTGTATTTGCTATTTTTGCAGCATTATAGAATAAATCATGAACTTAACCTTTAGGTGGAGTGGGACAGTGCACAGCACAGCAAGAAGGTCACAGGTTTGAGTCATTGGGCTGGGACCTTTCTGTGTAGAGCTATGGAACCTATAGTTAGTATGTAACTGTAGGTATCAGAAATTGAATGCTCATGTGATGTCCATATTCTATATTTTCCCTTAGTGCTCCCTCCATGGCTCACAATACTTTTTTGGCTAAGCAAAATAACTGGTTCATGTTGGGCCAAGGCTGAGTTCAGGTTCCGGTTGAGGTAAGGTAAAAGAGACCATGACACAACAATGGCACTTTGTAACAGTGAGTAGTGACCCAATTCAAGCATCGGTTTGTAGGGATCACTTTGCCTCAGGGTCACAACAGAGTGGCGTTTGAGCATTACCGGCCAGCATTGGATTAAACAGAGGTGTATTTTGGTCACACTTGGGCTATAGAGCTTGGCAATACATCAATATTATATACATATTGGGATATGAGACTAGACATCATCTTAGAATTTGTATTGTGATAAAGCGTACATGTTTACTTTTCTTCTGGTTTGAAAGGTTGCATTACATTCAGATGATGTACTGTAAGTCTGATCTTACCCGACCATTTCCATCTACTAACCCTTAAGGCTAGAATAACTGAATTGGCAAGGCTGCGTTTAGTGACTTCACTTTACTGTAAGACAGACTGCAAATACAAGAGATGACAACACTTTTACCATATCAAAATATAACAATATAGAAAATAAATAATATAATACTGATATATGTTGCCCAGCCCAATTTTGGGTTGGTTTCATGCAAGAATTATTTGATGGGACATTAGCAGTTTGATTAAATCCCTGCAAAATTTAAAAGTGTCTCTGGTTTGTTCCTCTGCTCATTTTGTGTGTTCATGCTGCCGATCAATGAGACAATTTAACAGGTAATGTAAATCAATGTATTCAGATATCAATGCCTTTTTCCACTTAAGCATCTTCCCTAGAAAAACTTAAAAAAAAAAAAAAAAAAAAACATTTTAAAGTTTATCCTAAGCAGCAGTCTGAGGATGTCCTATCAGTAGTCTTCTTAGCATCAAATTCCCTCTTTGTGTTTCTGCAGACTGTGTTTCCAGCTGTGGTAGAAGTAAAACAACAAAAATAGGAACTTTGGTACTAAAAGACTGTAGCATTGAAAGATATCTAATATGACTGATTTGGACAGATTTTTGCTCAAATGTTTGCCTGGAACTGTGGATTTTGTCCTCCATCAGTTTAATTATATTATGAAAGGATCTCCTACTGGTCAATATAAACTGCAGGAATGATTAAAGCAATAAAACCCTGTGTCAATGTTCGCTTGAGCAGCTGACTCTCGCTGTAAGGCAGACTTCGAAAAATTGTGAATCCATCCTTTCATACGTCAAAGCTATAAAGTGGTATAAATATTTCAGTAATTATCCCTAATGACCAGGCATGTGGCTTTCATTGGTCACACATACACTTCGGTATAGGTAACATCACTGGTACATATACATACTTCTTTTAGGAAGTATGTATTCCTATAGAAAAATGTAAGCTTAAATTGATTTTTTTCATGTTTAGTCAAATAGTTGAGGGTGTATTTATGTTGAAAATGCAGATTTCAATCTATATCTATGTAATAAATCGTTTTTCCTGTATACTTCCTGTATACTATACTTATGTTGGCTGCAAGATCTTTACACTTAGTGAAAGTGCTGCAGCACAATGTTCCCTAAAAAAAGGATGAACACCACTGTGCATATCCAAAAAATGAGTTTATCATAGAAAACAGATGCCAGGAATGGACACGCAGATGCTCCTATAGATATAGTCTATAGATATATAAATTATTATTATCAGTATTATTATTTTTTTTTTTTACATCAAAATATATTTCTGGAAACTCAAGAAATTTGATTTCTGATCACTGAACTACATAAAGCATTTTTTTTTTCTTTTAGAAGAACTTAAAACTTCTAGAGAACACTCGTAATTATTTCATATATATCTATCACATAGTTTCATTTTGTCGTATATTGCTTCTCTGTTCTTTATATGTGTATTAGAGGCTGGTGTTGTCTTTCTATATGCTATTTCTCTATTGCCGAACTGAAAAGTTTCAATAAAGTTTGTTTAAAAAAAAATGTGCCCATAGATCCGCCTATTCCCGCCCCCCCCTCCGCGCACTGCACTCTGGGAAAGCCAGTTTTATTGCCATTAGGAAAGATGGCGGGCGTGCAGCCGCCACCCCTCCGGAGCCTGGACGACTTCCTGCTGAGCTCGGCCCGGTTCGCGGTGCCCGACCTGCGGGACCTGGACCGCTGGAACAACCGCATCATCAACAACCTGCTGTACTACCAGAGCAACTACCTGCTGGGCGCGCTGGGCTTCCTGCTGCTGGTGGGGTAGGTTGCTGCGATCTGACGTGGTCCACCCCCCTCCTCCTGCCCCTGTTCCCCGTGTCTTACAGGCTATTAGCGAACTTCATAACGTGTTTTTTATCCCGACTTTGCATTTTGAAACAGCGGATAGATACAGAGAGAAGGTCGCCTCTATGTGTATCCTGTCTATTCAGCTCGGTGCTGTTTATATGAACTGATGAAATTAAGATATTCCCCCTTGTCTTTTCACTTTCCCCCCCCAGCTGATCTTCATCACATGTTACCATAGAGGTGCCAGTCAATTAAAAGTTAAAGGGAATGCCCCCCATAGGGGCAACATCGTCTCATTTCTGTCACAGGCTCAGATAGATGGAGAGATTTTATTCAATGAGGTTCTCATAGCAGCAGACTGGTACATTTAAGTATATCCTTATGGATAAAAAACAGAGGAAGGAAAAAGATAGAAAATCCACAATGGAACAAGGACATGTTGAAAGAATTGCTGATACTGATGGTAATAGTATAAGAATATAAATATATGTATAACAAACATTGTAATTGCAGTATATAAGAAAAGCAGTGTAGGATTCACAGTGCAAACAGGGGAAGGTGAAGTTAGTCCAGGTGTGTGATTGTGGCTCTGACAGGTAGATTATATTTCCAAAAGCATTGGCTCGCCCATTCAAGTCCATAAAGACCTGGATGAAACATGAAAAGACCAGTGCTGATTTCTCTCTCTCTCTCTCTCTCTCCCTATTACTACATATTACTCTTTTTTTTTCCTCTTGCTTTTCCTTTTACAGTGCCTGAATTGAAATGAGTAATGTAAACTCCACACAGTGCCAAAAAGAAAATCTTACATTGTGATGTTTGCATAGTGTTGTCACCGTTGGTTTGCTGAAACATGTGGGGTTGAGTCACATTAAAGTGCAGTCCTTGGTACTGAGGGAACGTGTCGCCCAGTGCAACACTGTGCCTCATTGATGTGTTTGTTTAATAGATTTTGGACAACAATCCAGCTTTACAGTACAGGGGTACAAGATCTTTCTATTGTTGGTTTTGTTCTTTTTATGGGACTTAATATTACAAATGTGATGTTTTCCATAACCTCCTGTGTGTGTGTGCGTGTAGGTATTTCCAGCCCTTCCAGCTGTTTGTGGGGGCCACAGTGGTCACCCTGTTGTTTCTGGGCTTCGTCTGGGCTGCCGAGAACCAGGCCCCCATCCGCCGTTTCCGTAGAAACCACCCGTCGGTCGCCGTGTTGGCCATCCTCCTGGTCAGCTACCTGTTCCTATCAGTGCTGGGAGGTGTGGCCGTGTTCCTGTTCGGGATAGCCTTCCCTATACTGAGTGAGACGGGATACACACACACACACACACACACACACACACACACACACACACACACACACACACACACACATAGATAGTGGGCAGCAATTAGTCATTTCTAAACACCAAGCTCAACAGCACTTGTTAAACGATTTTTGAACATTTCACTATCTCTCTTAACATCAAGATAAACCCTTATTTTAAAACTTCCCTTTTGGTGGCTATAGCCTTACAGATAGTTCTGCATTTATTTGGCAGTGATGAGATTTTTGCTGCAATGCCAATATCTAAGATCAAATAACTCAATATTTAAGGCAACGCAGTGTTGTGTTAATGTCGCGTAACGCAAACGTTTGACACTGCTGCAGCTTTGTATGGCGTGAAATGGGGAAGACAGAAAAGCATTCATATTAATTTGTCACACCAAGTTCATGTGTTGGTTGATAAAATGCACGTTTGTGATACTCAGACAATATTTAACTGTTTTGAGTGTGATAAAGGTGCAATTTGTGCACAGAATATAGAGCAAGTGTTTCCTCTGGTGTTAGACTGGGCCACTGGAAAAAGAAAATTAAATCTAAATCTGAAAAAATGAAGGCATTTGTGGAAATGCAGTAAAGCGGACTTAACTTTTAGACACATAGTAAATAAATCATGAATTCCAAATCTGTAATATCACTACTACAACAATAGTGTAGCAATGATTCAGAAATTATTTAACAGCCCTTCTATTGTTCAGCAAACAGCAACAGATCAGAGAACATAGAGGTTACTTACTAATTTATGAGTGAAAATTTCTTATAAATTGAGAAAAAAATAGAAATAAAGGCTATTATTTGAGAGTTTATAGTAGTTTTTCCACTTATAGTCATATATCTTAAGAAGTGTCAGCTCAGATTAACAAACTGTTGAAATGGCGCCGTCATCTTTCTGCCGTTGTCCTCCCTCCACAGTGATTCTCGTTCACGCGTCGGTGAGACTGCGCAGCCTGAAGAACAAGCTGGAGAACAAACTAGAGAGCATCGGCCTGAAGAGGACACCCATGGGACTCCTGTTGGAGGCCCTGGGACAAGAACAGGAGGCCGGATCCTAGAGAGGAGGAGGAGGAAAAGTAGATGGGGAGATTCACAAATCAGATGATGAGAGCTATATTGCAGGGAAAGAGGAACATGATGGGTTCTTAAAAACAATTATTTAGAAGTCAGCAATGAAGGAAAAAGACACATTCTGTGGTCCAGTAGGCAGATAACAGATACATCAGAGAAATCTTCATAACAAAAAAAAATTGATCAAATCATTCCTGATCTGCGTTTGCCAAACCTTGCACTTTAACCGCACATCGTCTCGTTTCACTGATTTTCATTTATTAAAACATTTATGTTTCTGCATAAGTGTGCAGTGAGGTAGCCGTACAGGTTTAGTGTTTTCTCCTTTCTGTTGAGCAAATTTGGATTATTGTGTATCTACATATTAACTTGCAGTCTGCCTGTATAAGAGATTTATACCCTAGCACTTTTATCTAAACATGAATCTGTCTACAGTACAGTGTGTAAAGTTTAAATTACACAAAACAAAGTTTAAAAACATCAATAACTTAATGTGAAGAGTTTTACTAATTTATGATAAAAGTAATATTTTACCTGTTTAAACTTTTTTTTTTCGCTTCAACTTCATTATTGTAACGCCAGTTTCTTTCAAACATTTAGCCTACAGTAATTCATGTAGAGCCCCCCATCGTCTGTTCTATGTACAGACAATGGGGGGTCTCAGTGGAAAGTATTAATACTGCGTAACAGATGATTGCAGTAATATTAATATAGCAAAGTGACAACATATATTGATGAGGCTACCAAGATAATCTGTTAATATTAAAAAAAAAAACAGAAGCACGAGAGGTGGGCTATGACAAAGTAATGTCAAATCGTTCATCTATTATGGAGATTAGAAATATTTAAGGTTCTATTTGTTCTAGCTACTTCCAGCAATGAGCAATGTCATGATTTATAAAGGATCAATTTGATTTCTATATTACTTTTAAAATGAATAGATAAATTATGGTGTTGGGGGAATTCTCTAGAATATTTTCTGCTACTTCTGAAGTGGTCTTCTTTATGTCAAGATTATGTCAGAGAAGCATTTCAGCGCACAGCGACGCACTTTGGAAATAAGTGAAATGATCCCACCTGATTGGATAACTCTTCATTTGATCTGAAGAACAGACTAATCCTACTTAATCTGCCTTTAAAATAAACACTCTGACATATTCCTTTTTTTAAAAAAACAAAATACACAATATTCTGTAACTTAAATGCTTAGATGAGGTGAGGTGAAAAGGAAGGTTTTATATGAAGAAATAAAGAACAAATGGAATCCACTCCTTCAATAAAAGACTCTTTGTTGAGCCTAGAGGAGTCAGGACCAACAGAGGCAGAACTGATCCTAAACCTGTATTTATTCAGAATAAAAGTCCTCGCCCACACAGTTGCCCGTTAAAGTCCTCCGCTGCTGGTCAGTGGCTCAGTCTTCAAGCGCTGGCTGCTGATAGAAGCAAAGGAATAACTTTGAACTTCCCCATAATTCCTTTATAACGTCCACCCTCGTTCCCACGAACGACCACTAACCATCAGGGTTTGTTGGTTGCCGTGCCAACACTTGTAGCTGTATTTTGCAAATTTCTCCTTGTAATTTTCCTCTGCTTTTAGCCGTGCTATTGGTGTAGCTCTCGGGATGAAAATGTTTGTATTCGTTTTGGTGATCTCCTGACTTTTGTCCGATACTTTGGCTCATGACCAAATACTTCAGAAACCAATGGTGTTCACATCGGTCTCAGCTGTAACTTGTATTTAGTGCTACTTAGCAAATGTTTGGCATACTAACATGCTAAACTAAGCCCCGAACTACACTTAGTTTATAATTTTATTTAACCAGATATTTTCATCCACTGGTTTAAAATGAGGGATTTTTTTCGCATTAGGAAATCTCAGGTTAGCAAAAAACTAATTTCTATTCAACAAATGTTGGGGTAACGGTAAATGAATCCATACTCACATCAAAATCCTCCACTGAAAACATTTCAAATTGCATTTACTTCTATGAGAGCTGAGGTTTTCTATACCTGGAACCTGACCTTTTGTGTAGTAGCCATATGTGCCGATCTGATGTACAGTATTTTGGAGTTGTCATTGTGAACATGTTGGTATGCTGATATTAGCATTACATGCACTGTTCACATTGTTATTTAATTACTATTTATCTATCGGAATCAACTTCCAGGTTAAAGGGGCTGGACTTCCAACACTTCCATTCCATAAATCTGAACAGTGCACCAAGCCCAGTATCGTAACCTGGGATTATAAATGGTTCCCTGCTTTGAAGATATATGACAGCTGTTCTTTGAGTTGTATTTCAGCAGTTTTATAGCAAACCATTTTGTAAAAGAAAAGCAGACCTTAACCCACACAATGAAGGTATTTGAGTTGCACATTGTATTAAACTGTTCTCAACATCTGTAAATGGTAAATGTTGAAATTTCCAGCCTGCCGTTAAGAAGATGGTTTCCCCTCTGTATCATTTTCATTCCGTGGATGTTTCACAGACAGATTCCTGCTAACCGCTGTTTTAATCCAAGTTTGTGAAACTTTGCTGCAAGAACGTTTCCTTTGCCATTTCATGCCTTTTAGTTCCAAGCACTTTTATGCAAAGGATGCCAGCTTTTTGTTATGTGTGAAATTTACTGTTTGTTCTTGAAGATTTTGTTCCCATCGGTGCCCTGGAGAAGTTTTGATATTTGCCGTGCACAATTATATTTTAGACTTTTAGCTGACGCACTTATTCAAAGCCACATGTCAGTTGCTCAAGGGCACTTCAGCAGGAAACGGAAGCATGTGATTCTCCTGTAGCACATCCTTCTGCACACAAGAGCTGCCAATACTCGTCCTATGGTCTTGAGTCAGGACTTTTGACCCAGCATCACAAATCACTAGTCAGGGAAAAACACTAGATCTGAACAGAGAGAGAAGCCTCATGGTGTATTGTCAATATAATATCAATTGTTTCAGCATGACAGTGCATAATTAAAGTATTTTACCAGTGATCATTCTGAATGTTCAGTGTTGCCTTCCCTTCAGTGTTTGGATTTTGATTCTCTAACTGATGGTTTATTCTAAAGCTGGTAAATTCATGTATTTAAAAACACATTTTTAAATAAAAAGAAGAGATTTCTCCTCTGCAGGTGTATGGATCTGTCTGTGATAGCTGGTATTAAGTACAAGAAACATGGGGGGGTGATATTTGATAAGTGAAACTATAGGATGGAGTTGGTGATTGCACAGTTGCATAGATATTGAACAGGAAAAGTCAATAGGAGCTGTGAGATGACTGTACTCTTACCCAAGTAACATTTTGAATTCAAGACTTTTGCTTCTAAATATGTATTTGAGACTCCTGTACATTTTCTGAGCTAGTGGCTAAACGGTTTTATACAAGTTTTCCCTCAATGGAAAAATCTAAAGACTTTGATAATGGAAGCATTTGATCACGCTTCGCTGTAAGTCTCTAATCTCTCTGTCATTCACACACTCCACAATGCAGTAACACACACACACACACACACACATAAATATTATTGTCTATTGTCACTTTTACAGCAGACCTATAAACACACAAATACAATGGGTGTAACTGATTTATTATTTATTAATGCTCAAACATTTATTTGTTAGTAATAAGAGTTTACAAAATACCCTGAAAGTAGCTTGCATGTTTTTTCCTTACAAACTTTTTTCTTACATATTTTTGATTTCAATACATTTACATGTACAGACCACTGATTTTGTACTCAAGTAAATGACCTGAATACTTCTTCCTCTGTTGTAAACATTCCCTTAGCCACTCACTAAACAGTCTAACAAGTTTCCCCTCAATGCTTCACTCTAAGTACTTAAATAATAAATAAAATAAAATATATTTTATGATTCTATCTGGCAATCACATACACACACACTCACACACACACATAAATATTATTCTCTCACACAAATGTCTGTCCCCAAACACTTTTGCACAGCAGACCTCAATAAACACACAAACACTGTGGGCGGAGCCTATTTATTTTTCCAGGGCGGGGTTTCGACGTCATCGCCGGGCGCAGCCTTTATAAGGCCCCGCCCCCCGACTCAGCCCAGAACAGAAAGTGACGCGACACGAGACGAGTGTGTCAAACCGCCCCAGAAACACACTGACACACTGCGCTCAGCCTCCTCCGGTAAGACACATATCCTCCTGTATCCTTATATCTGCGTAGGCTGTCACTTAAATCTCCCAGAAGCTCAGCAGTGACTTACACCCTGAGTTAATAGTGTTTTTTTTAGATTAATCACCATCGAGTTCCTACCGCCGGTGGGCTCCGTGTTTCTGAGATGTTCTTTCGGTCTAATGTTTCTGCGTTTTTCCAGTCCAGGTAATTTATGTTTGCTGTAAAAACGTCCCGGCAGTCGCGTGAAAATCCAGCTTCCCTGTCACAAGGAGTGTTGTCAGTTTACAGATGAAACCAGTTGTGCCAGCTGACCTACAATCAGATGCATTTCCTTCATTGTGAAGCGAGCTAAGCTTTAAAAAAACAGGAAATATAACAATCACTGCATGACAATAACAGAAATCAGTTTTTTTTACTGGCGTAGACAATTTCATTGGAATAGATCAATGTCAAAGCATTAAAGTGTATTATAGAGTGCTAATAACACTAGACCAAATCTTATATCAGACTATCAAACAAGACAGTTGACTTTTAGATAAGTTTATTATAGGCTTCTGTAAAAAACTGCCTACTGGACTTGAGTATATAAACCTGAGTAAGAGTGTTACAAAACTAGAATAAAGCACCTCGTATTGTTGACCTTATGCATCCTGTGGCAACTTCAGATTGTGACACTATGGAGCAATATTAAGGCCCGTAGCCACAAGACCATGTGTTAGATGACAGAATTCACCGAACTATATTAAAAGAAAGTGCTCTGTTTACGTGGTGCCAGAACAGTCAGCTGTTCCACTGCAGCCACTGTAAACAGGTTCCAAAGCATGAAAAGTATACCAGGAGACTAGTAGGAGGGAGGAGACGGGGAGAAGGGTTTTTCCAAGCAAACAGAGGCAATTACATCATGTGGCTGCAGTGAGTAATCCAGGCACTGCTGGGCTGGCAGGTGGTTACCAAACCTACTAGAAGTAGGTCGGAAGTTTTTTGAGAGTGGGGATTCAGGGGTGGCTCTGCTCCATCCGTCGGCCTTATCTCCTCACACAAACCTCCCAACGGCTGTCTCTCTGTGGGTCAGGCTGCACTGACAATGGGAGATTATTGTTGATAGCTGTTGTGTTGTTGGTATGATTAGGACGGCAGCAGCTGTAGTCATATTAGCGACCATTCCAAGGTAATGGTGGTAAGTGAAAGCAACAGTGGCACTAGTTACAGTAAAAATGACCATATCTCAAAATTTGGAACGGTTTTTGGCTCAAGACAAGACATTTGCCTTTTTTTTTCCAAACGAAGACATAAATCAGTTAATTGAGAAAGGGATTGTTAGTTCCAGCTCAAAGTGAAAATATAATTCATGCAAAAGTTTCTCTCTCACCAGCACAAAAATAATGAAACCAAGATAAGGTGACTGTTAACACTTGCAATAAGTGATCCTAAAAAAACACCATCAAGGATAGATCTATGCTAGTGTGGGACAGTGTCACTTAACAGGTGAAAGAACATTAACTTCATAAGTCTTGCATAGTCTTGCATAGTGTGGCCTGTGTAGTCAGTCATCTGCTCTGAAATAAGATAATCTCTTTATTCGTAGGAGGAAGGATCTTTAGAGTCATCGCGAGGATCAACGTGTAGCGGATGAGCCTGTAGCAACAGGAACATTTCACACTCCTCTCTTTGTTTTTTTTTTTGTTTTTTTTTCTTTTTAAATCACACTCAACCCCCCAAAAAGAGTTCTTTGGAACAGTTGGGTAGAGCTGCATGGTGCCTCATTCAGAGGCAACTTACTTGCTGCAAAGGGTAAGGTTAGTGCAATTTTACATCACAAAGTAAAGAATTTTCTATTGAGTTATATCTTTTATTGTACCATGCTTTATTTTTTCATAATTGTTTTTCATAATACTCTCATCAACGCCTGACTGTTTCTAGGGACTTTACACTTTGCTCAAAGACACTTCAGCAGAAGAGACACCCACTGTGGCGGACCTGACACCTGAACCATGCTGTACCTAAAAAAATACTTCACCGAGGGCCTTATCCAGATGGCCATACTGCTCAGCCTATGCGGAGTGAGGGTTGACGTCGGACTGGAGCCCTACCTGCCCCCGTCCTTGCACGAGATGATCCTGGGTCCGACCTCGGCGCTGACGCAAACGCAGTTCCACAACCTCCGCAACCGCCTGGAGGACGGCCACAGCCTGCACCCAAAGAGTGTAGACCTGGACGGGTTCTTCACAACACGGAGGCTGCTGGGCTGGGTGCATTCGCTGGACAGACTACAGGTAGGAAAACCCCTATCTTCAGCGGGGGAACATGGCTTAAAGACCTGTGCTTTGTAATTTTGAATCGTCTCCCACCTTTCTCCAAAGGTTCCTCATGCTGAGCTGGAGACGTGGCTGGTCCAGCGGGAGCCGGACCCTCTGCCAGTGGAGAGAACTGGTGCCGTGGTGGAGAGAGACCAGACCGCCCCGCCTGCAGATACCAGAGCTGGATTCGGCATGCTTGAAGAAGAAGATGAGGATGATAAAGAGGTACAGCGGTTTGTTTCATACTGTGTTGTTAAGATTATGTTGTTGTTTTTTTTAAAAAGCATGTTCTTGTCAACCTGACCCTTTCGGTTTTGCATGTGCCTTTTTGCTTTCTTGCCAAGAGTCAGATGAGCAATCAATGACACTTGCATGTCCACATGCTAAATATAAAGCTGCAGCTGGCTGGCTTATCTTAACACACACTGGAAACTGTTGGTTTTATCCACACCATTTTACTAGGGGGGGCTGGGGGGATTAGGCTGGATTTGGGTGGAAGCGAAGCTAGCCCTTCTCACCTGTTTCCAGTCTTTATGCTAAGTTAAGCACTGTTGGTTGTAGCTTACACACATAAGTGGCATCGATCTTCTTATGCCACCCATGGCAAGGAAGTGAAGTGGCGTATTTCCCCAAAAGATCACAAAGAAACAAAGTCGACAAAACCTTGTTCCAAACAAAACAATATAAAGTGCAGACAATGAGACACAGGAGCAACATGTTCTGGTTGGACAGGAGGGCAGGAAGTAAAGCAAGCAAAACAAGCAATACAAGGAAGGATAGTGTAAAAGGGTTTCAACATTTCGTTTCCACTTCATAAATGTATATTTTTTATGCGGAAGGGATTATGTTATTAGGTTTCAAGGTCAGAGATGACAGATATGTTGGGTCAAATCAGGAATCTTTATGACCTTTGTCCATGCCATAGCCCTGTGGGATCCAGAGCTAAAGGCTGTGTTAACTTTACTGCAAGAGGCAAACTTTCCTTCACACTGGTTTGTGAAACTCCAGGTTACAGTCTTCCCACTGTTAGGAAGGAATATATTCATCAATGCTTGATACTCCAAATAGCAAACAAAGCAGTAGTATCTATTAAACATGAATGCTTTATTCAGCATTTTGGCTTTAATATATAAATTATACTTTAACCTAGTGCAACTATGATGGCCAACAAGATTACTGTGTGTTTTTACCAGGGATCACATGCAGTCCAAAACCAAAACTAGGTTTCCAGGGTGTGTTTGCAGACTATGGATCTACATGAAATACCACAGAATTCAAAAATGGACAAACACATAAGCTACTTCTTGATTCTAATTATAGTCCTCAGTGGTGTGGACAAAAGCTATGTTTTTGTTTTTGACTTGCCACAAAACGGAGTGTCACGGGAGATAATGAGTCATAGTTAGATGAGTCACCACCACACCATAGATGACCTCACAAGGAAAATGATGGAATACTGTCAGGACAATTGTAATGGTAGAAACCTCCTGCTGAAGAGAATACACCTTTTAAATAAACAAACTTCAATGCCCTGGTTATTGCAGGTTGACTCCATGTACTTACAAGGGAGTTTGTTAAGTCTGTCTGGACTTTCTTTTTAGAACAAAATTCTCTGCATTTAGCCAGTGTTTCCTCATTGAGGAATAGTAACACAAAGAGGGAATTTTGTACTACAATACATATATATAATTTGCATATTGCTTTAATAATTGTAATATGCTGATGAACAATTGTTTTAATACTGTTCATACATTTTTCCATCAGCACTGTCTGAGCCAAGTCAAATCAAACCAGCACATATATTAATAGAAAAAGGCCACTAGGTTACATGTTAGGTTGCATTCACAGTGAGTAGTGGTATGAAGATGTGTATGTGTTTATGCTTTAGAAGGTAACAGCCGTGAAACAATCTAAAAACATCAATTTATTTCTCTCATTCGCGGTGTTTTCTCTATGGCTGCTCTCTCTTCATCACTCGACCACCACCGCTGTCTCACAGGGAATCTGACCTGGCGCCAGGCATTCAGAACACCCATATATGTAATAGCCAGTCTTCTCACTCATTGGTTTATGTAGGTCATATAGAGGAAACGGAGACATCATGAAGCTTTGAGGTTCCTAGTAGTAACATTATGAAAAAAAGCCCTGTGCTACCTCATTATGGTAAAATCCTGTTTCTGTACAGCGTTCCTGGAACAGTGGTTGTAGTGGAAGGTCTGGCAATGTAAGACAAAGATAAGTGTGACTGGCATTTTGCTCAAACATATTTGCATACATTGTCTGGCTGACCGCTGTCCTAATTATGGAAGAGTGGCAGATCTTTCCCGTCAGATACAGACGCGTTAAAACTAAAAATACTGTAATTTGTAGCGGCCATCAAGCATGAAATCATGTCTAAAATAATTATAGAAGAGGCCACCTCTGGTCCTAAGGCGCAGATAAGAGTGGAGCAGAAATCCTACAATACAGACTAACAGGCAGGATTAATATTGCACTGTGAAGGTGTTAAACTAGAACAATGCACATGTAAATATTCTACATAAACAAAAAAACAAAGGATATTGCATTATATTTTTCACTTTAACCAATAGTGTGATAAGTGCAAGCATTTAAATGTCAGGTCACACAGACTGAATTGTGACTAAATAAAGCCACATAACACATACTCAGACAAAACATAGCGGCTGGTGCTAACAAACAAACTGTACAATATATAAATAGCCCTCATACTGGCCTACATGTCCAGTCAGGACATGCACACATGTGTGGCCATGTATTATGGTTACAAGGTCAGTGACTGTATTAACTGAGCTGTGTGTATCTATATGAGGCGGATGCTTTAAAATATAGAAATTACTAACAAAACTACTTCTATTTACTATAAACTCTTTTCATCCTTACCCCAAATATGTTTATATCTTAAAATCTACTTTTAAGGTTTTAAAAAAATAATGTAATATACTGTAAACTCTAAATGTTTTAAAGAGTTTTTTGCTCTTCTTTGAATGATGGCATATTTTAGGGTTTTGCATTGTTTTTTTTCTCCTTACCAAACATCATGAAGAATTTACCTTTAGCTCTCTCAAATTCCATAAATTCAATATCCTTGAAAATTGAATGAGGGCAAAAAAATCACTGCCCCATCCTTTATAGTTAAGGAGTATTCTAAAATATATTGGGGAAACCAGCAAAAAGAAATAAAATTGGAAATATTTCTTGTGGTGATGAAAATAAGAAAATCATCTAAAAAGAGAAAGTAGGTCTGATTCAGTTTCTTTTACTTTGAGCTACAGCTGAAGCCCAGTGTCATTTTACAGTAGGTCTATATATCTGTCTGCATGCCAGACACACACACACACACACACACACACATTCGAACTTGATCCAAGTACATGACCTCTCCTACTTTCTTGTGGTCAAACTCTAAATTAATCAAACTGTGTTTTTGAAATCCCCCCCCTCCCATGTATCAAGTGGCACACAAACACAAAAAACACTTTATCAGCTTCCTCATGGCCTTGTGACTCACTGGCTTGTTTTGAAACCTGATCACTGGCCTATTGCGCCCTGTCCTCACACGTTTACAGCTTTCAGTTTTGCAATCCTGCTTGTTTACTGCATCAACACACACACACATGCACACACTTGAGTGCTTGAGGTTCTACTTTCTTTCCTTATTCAGCATTAATGCAGGAAGGTAACAGCCCAACAGAAACCAAAACATTTCAAATAATATAATATTGCATCTTCTACGTACAGTAAAGCCTCATGCTTCAATATTGTCAATCTTCAATTGCTTTGATTTCAACTCTCAGCTCCTAAATGAGTTGTTTTTTTTGACTGTGATCTGAATGTGTTACTTGATCATATTCCTACTTCAACAAATTGTTGACTTAATTGTGCCACGCACAGCAATTAATAAATGCGTGGGTTACTTCCTTATTACAAGCATATCCTAGTAAACTGTGATTAACCTCCACACATGCAGTATTAATGGACACTTGGCAGTCACAGGTAATGGGTCACACAACTTGAGTCGGCTACTACACTCCCATGGCGTACTCCTCTCAGAATCCAATGCACACTTCTAGTTACTAAAACAATCAGTGGTTTTCTCACATTATTACTACATACCTGCTAGGTATAAGGTTCCATAGTGTAGAAGTTATCATGTCTGCTTTACACAGAGATGGTTTGAGTATGAAACCCAGTGGAATCACACCTTCTTCGTAGTGTCTTCAGGGTGTGGAGAACATCTTAAGTTTAATATATTGGAAAAAAAAAGTTTGGTGGGTCACATTTGAATTAAGCCATATCTAAATATGTTCTCTTTCTCTATTTCTTTTTTCACTCCCTCCAGGAGTGTTTGAGCCTATTGGGGGAAACATTTCCATTCTCAGACAATCAGCAGGTACTGCCATATTCTCTTCTTTTCTCCTTGACCTTGAGCTGTACAGTAATGCCATGTGTTAAGTATTTAACTGTAATCAGCACTTCCCCTTCTTTCTTTAGTCTCAGTTATGTGATGGTGGTGACAGAACAGGAGACACAGAGCATCAGCCCCAACTGTCCCCCATCATCCCTTCTGAAGACCCTTCACTGGACCTGGAGCTGGAGTGGCAGGACATTTTGGCTATCATGGAGCCTGAGGTGATTTTAAGGAAAACTGAATCAGTTCAAAAAAATTTAGATGAGTTAATGCATTCAGAAAAAGGATCAGATCAGAAAAAATGAAATGACTAAGCCAAGATACAGTATTACAGATAGATTAAGATGAATGCTGGATCCTTCCTTTCCAGATCAGAGATGTTGACATGATGGCCTCGTTTGATCATGTCCTGGATTCAAGACAATCTAGGATCTTTAATAGTGTCCGGTCTGACGCTCTGCCACGAAACCCTGACTACCATGACAACAGTTCAATGGAGACTGATCAGGAGGTTCCTCTGATGGAGGCTCCTCTGCAGCACGGTAATTCAATTCAGAAGCTTTCATTTATTGTCAGAATTCATGGAGAGCAATTTCATTCTTGGCCATGGAAACAGCTGCATGATGAAAAATTAGCAACACAAGGTCCTATGTAGTTATTTCCTAGTCTTACAAACACATCTCACTGGCTTTCTCAGCAGATGTAGTTGCTTGGGTTGTTATCACCTTATGAAAATCTCATACAAGGGACATGTCAATTTATTAATTAAGACCTTGGGTTTTTGTTAATCTGCAGAATGAATACCTGAAGCTTCTGTGAATTATTATAGCAAAATCTCTGTTATATGTAATTCTTAACATAATACCCGGTCTTCCTCTTTAGGTTTGTTGGGGTCTCCAGGCCATTTAGATCTAGAACCAGCCCTGCTTCCCCTCATCCCCAGTGCAGAACTTAGTGACCACAGTTCAGATGTGAACACAAGGGACTCCTTGAAAAATGCTCCTATGAATCCCACACACAGACCTCCAGACCACATGGGTCTGCTTCCAGAGGATCCATCAGAAGACTTTGACATGGAACTAAATGAAGGAAATACCTTGAGTACATTCAGCATGAATCTGCTTCCAGAAGATCCTGTGGATAACATGGAAAGCAGCCCATGTTCACGCTATGCTCCCTGCCCAGAAAACCTTGCTGAATTTGATTTTAACGTTCATTCAAGTCGCTTACCATCTTCCAACTCAACCCCACCTCTGGAGAGGAATGGTATGGCCCAAGACCAAGACCTTGTGACATCTCCTTCCGGTGTCTTTCTGTTTGATGGGGAGGATGATGTTGAGGATGAAGATGGTCTCCCTAGCCCACTTAATGAGCTCTTAGAGGATGCCATCCTGGATGAGATCAGATTGTTGGACTTGGCTCTAGAGGAAGGATTCAGTCCGGAGATGGCAGCCAGGCTGGAAGATGAGGGCTACCTTAACCATGAAATAGTCCAAAAGGAACCTGACCAACTCAACCACAGCATGACCAGCAAGGACCAGACCGAAGAGACTCACTCTGGTCCTGGTCTGGCAGTGACAGAAGAGCAGGTTCAACTAAGGAGACCTCATCAAGGTAACTGACAAGGGCAATCACCTTTCTTCTATATTTATGTGCAACATAACAGAGAACATACATTAAAAAATCCAGTTCTAATTAAAAGCAGGTACTTTATGATTACTCTTCCTTGTTCCCTCTTTCTAGATGCTGATGATGAAGCAGACTCAGACTCTGGTCTTTCTCTGGACTTCAGCCATAGCCCTGCTTCTCCATGTACTTCTGAGGCTTCTTCATATTCTTCCTCCTCTTCCACTTCCTCTTGCTCCTCCTCCTCTTCCAAAACCTCTACTTCATCTTGTGTGTCAAATGTTGGAAGTCCCTTCTCTGAAAATGAGGACGAAGATGCAGAGGACAGGTTAGTTGGTTCGGATTTGGAAGTGGAGATGACCATAAAGGAAGAGAAGCAGGAGGAGGAGGAATTGGGGGCAGTAGGAGGAGGGTACTCTGAAAATTTGAACAAATTCTTCCCGTTCAACTATGGAGATCACAAGATGTTCAATGGCTTTCCGTGGCTGGAGCATGTCGACCATGATCACACGTACAACCAACCCTTGTCCTCTGCCTCGTCCCCATCCCCGGGCAAGATTACCACCAAACACACCAAATCCTCCTTGCAACATCACAATGAGAAGCCTTACCACCGCTCCCCTTCCAGACACATCACAGAGAGCCAAATATGGAGCCGGGATGAACGGCGTGCACAAGCCCTCAAGATCCCCTTTTCCAATGCGATGATTGTTAATCTGCCAGTGGAGGAGTTCAATGAGCTACTGGCTAGTTACGAACTCAATGAGGAGCAGCTTACGCTAGTCAGGGACATTCGACGCCGTGGAAAGAACAAGATAGCCGCTCAAAACTGCCGGCAGAGGAAACTGGGCGTGCTACAGGGCCTAGAGGAGGATGTATCAGGAATGAGGCGCCGCCGTTCACGGCTGCTCCGAGAAAAACAGGAGGCCCTAAGGAATCTGCAGGAAATGAAGCACAGACTGAGCATGTTGTACCAGGAAGTCTTTTCCAGGCTGAGGGATGAGGCAGGGAGGCCTCTGGACACTGCAGAGCACTCGCTTCAGTTTGGGCTGAACGGTAGCGTCACAGTGGCTCCACGCCAACAAGGGGCAGGGCTGCCACTGACAGGTGAAAAAAGCAGCAAGAAGCAGAGGGGCAAGAAAAAGTGAGGATTGTCAAACACAGTTGAATATTATGAAAATGGAGGTAGAACAAAGCGATTCCTTCCAGGTGTGTAATCAAAACCACAAAAAAAGCAGGGATTACTGATGTGGTGGTAAATAACAGAACACAGGAATTGTGCTGGTTGTGTAGAGTGTAAAATGAACTTCAGAATCCTCTCAAACAAATATTGTGGACATGGATGTTTTTACTGAACAACTTGATAGAAGATTGATTGAGGAAGGATGGCTAAACAGAGGAAATGAAGACAGAAGACCGAGGAATTATTTGAAGGGATGTGATAATCATAATATTGATGAGAACAACTTTACTCCAGATTGTGGTGCTCTCCATTCTTCATTGTGAGCATTTTCTACACAAAAAATGACTTGAATTGAACTATTTGTTAAGATCAAACGTCTCAGAGGTCATTCTAGCTGTTAATACTTAATGTAAAAAAAAAAAGCAAAAAAAAAACAGCTTGATGATCTGGGACCATAGTCTGAAATGCTAGTTCAATGCCTGTGTACAATCTTGCTTTCTCTTACATCAGCTGCCTCGGAGACTGGGCAACAACTGATAGCAGGCTAGATCCTGGCCGTTAGCCAAGACAAACAGACACACAATGGTTCTGAGCCAGCAAGAAATGATTACTTGTATACAGGAAGGGAAGTTGTGATCATCGGGGGTTGGCGATTAAAATCAGCCATGTTCCTATGCCCCTGGAGCTGGCAGGAGTGAGGTGTCTCACTTCAGCAGAAAAAAAAATGACTTTAGTACATGGGGATCATACCTGGGGATGCTCAGGTTCCAGGTGGTGCAATAGCCACAGGCCGTACTGGTGGCAAAAACAAAGCAGGCTACTCACCAACACTCCCAAGACATTAGGCACCATCTCCAGCAGAACCCTTTTACAGTCCAGCAAGAGAAGAAATATGACACCATGGTCACTTTGTTGGATGTCGTGTAATGACATGAATGCACATAGTCCAACAGTTGTTCTGGAAATTGCCCCTTTTCAGAGTGCCCCCTTATTTAAAAAAAAATGATCAAGGACAATATATAAGCTAAGCTTTTTATTTATTTATAAGGAAAATGGCTGATAAAATGAAATAATAAAAAAAATACATGCCTTATGCTTAAGGTGGATTTGAAAGTGATTTTTTTGTGACACTGCGGCAAATTGACTGTGAAATAGCTCCTTTTACTCACAAGTAATGTTTTTTTTTTTTTCTCCCAAAGCATGTTAGTGTTTTATTGTGTCCATTTAAAACATCTAATTTTTTTTCCTACTATAAAAAATTGTTTTTTATTCTTTCAAACACATCTGGATCCTTACAACTGCCCAAGCTACTGACTGATGTGTGAATTGTTTTAAGTAAGCATGTCACCCTCTGGTGGCTGTGCACATAGTCGAAGAGATTCTGATTAATTCATAAAAAGGATAAGTGAATGACACATTTTACCCAAAAGTTACTGTATTCCAGATTGTTAAAAATATTTATTGTGTGGTATTGTCAAATCTCTCAGGAATCAAGACAATCAAAAGGGAAACACTTTCCATGTTTAGTCAAATCACTGAAAAAAGACTTGTAAGGTTGTCTATTCACTTTTAGGAAAACTTATAATTTCAGTGCGTACAAAGTCACAACAAATTGTGTTTTTTTTTTTTTTTTTTGCAGCTATTGGAATTAAATAGTCTACACCGGTCTCATTCATGTGCACAAAGTGTGACTGTTTTTTTACCTTGCCTGCATGTCTACTACTACCACTGATGCAACAAGCTTTTTTTGGTTAAGTTTTTACTTTTTTGGGTATGCCCAATGTGCTTGCTGGTATTCAAGGACTTGGGACCTTGCTTTTTGTAAGTTAAAAGATGTCAAATAAACTAGACCATTGAAAACAGTTGTAAAACGTGTTATCTGTTGAACCGCTATTTTGTGCATCAACTTACTAAGGCATTTTTCCCTCTTATTCCTAAAATTGAAATTAAACTTATTCCTACATTCAGACAGTGGTGGGCGGTCAGGGCCTGCAAGGCCTTATAATATTTGAATCATATTGTTATATTTTGTCTATGAATACGTAATAAATAATTCCAAATGATCTGTCCACTTTTTATGGTAGCTCCCATGGTTGCGATGCTTCTAGACGTGTACTTTTATATTTAAGCATTTAACCAATCACGTTTCAGCCACTAGTTGTTGCCAGGGTCAAATAAATCTGCCTAGAGGCCTTCACAATCAGTTCTGCGGGCCCTGTAGCATAAAATAAATGTCGATCAAACTGTTGCTTCAACCAATCAGATTTAGAGTTGGCGACCCTCTAACAGGTGTGCGGAAACGTCATCGTAAACACACGTTTTGATTGGATAGTCAGAGAACGTACTAGCCAGAGCTAGCTAACTGTATCTGTAGCGAGCTTCACAAGCCAAAATATGTTGATTTAATGGCTGTTTTGTCAACCCACAATGGCTGAAGGAGAAGGGGAAGGGGATGATTTGGTTGCAAGTTTACTGTCAAAACCATTTTCAAGACGGACTTTTCAAGAAAAGCTGGACATTGTTTAAAAAAAAAAATCGGGTAACTCCGAAGCTAGCAAATCTGTCACTACCGGGAAAAGGATTTGTCCGCGGCGAAAAGGTGTACTGTAAACTGTGTACTTTTTTTCGGCAAACAGGATTTTTCATTTCGGGGGCACAATGAACGCGCTATATACAAAACAAAGGAAACTATGGGGAGCTTTTTTCTCAAGCTGAGGGAAACACTGAGCATCTAGGAGGCTACTGAACGCACCACGAAGAGGTCCTCGCGCGCTCTACCTCCAACTCCACGGCGGGATTCGGGACAATGTTATTTACCAGACACAGACCACGACGTGACTATAATGCCATGGCTGCTTTTGCAGGAAAATCTGCCACTGATCTCCTTGACAGAAACATCTGAATGAGAGCATGAGGCAGCTATACACGTGTGTTTGGCGGTGACCATCCCCGTGTCTACTGTTTCTGTTGAACGGACATTCTCAGCCCTAAAGCGAATTAAAGTTTCCGACAGGGAAGGCTCGACTTTCAGCATTAGAAAAGGACTTCTTGATGGAACTGAAACGCACGGATAATCTGCACAACAGAGTGACTGAAGTCTTCTTGAGGACAGAAATGAGGATGGATTTAGTGTACAAATAACCAGGATTTTTGGTGAGTAAAATGTTGCTATATTCCTCAATCATATTGCAATTTTTATAAGGTTGTTTTTGATGCTATATGGCTGTCGCAGCTGTACCTGCAGTAGAAGTTTTATAAATAAATAAAATAGTTGAGGGTTGGATTTATTCACTAACCCTACAGGTCACCATTCAACATGAATACAATCAAATATCCACATTTGCATATTAAAGATATGTATCTATATTTGTTACAAAATGTAGGCACTATAGCAGTGAGGTGAAATACAACTTGGTTGAGTTTAAAAGAGTTAAACTTAAAGTTTAAAAGCTGACAATTAATCCAAGACTCAATTGTATATTATACAGTTCAAATGTTTTACATGTACCTTTTTGTATCGTAGAATTTTCTGAACAAAAAAAAATTCCAACTACATTTGATTCACAAAATTGGATGGTTGAACATTTCTGGTTATCAATGAGAAACAATACCTGTAGGATTTCTTTGTATTGTGGAATAGTGGTTGTGAAAAGACATCTGGCAGCTGGCAAGACATCAACATCGATTTAAGCTCATGCATTTGTGGTAGTTAGACCATTAAAAAAGAGATTGAGAACCAAAATACAAATAGGAAAATGAAACAACTTTATTGTCCAAAACAGACAATTAAAAAGTAGAACAGCCATGAGTGACTTTGCAAGGAAAACCAATAAACATGCAACAGGACAACACAAGCTAATCCGCTAAATACAGAGAAAAGCTTCAGAGACAAGATAGAAAAGTTAACTAGCAGACCCAGGTAACGCTAATTCAATCCCTTTCTGTCAACGGTAAATAGAACAGAAACTATTAGACAACATTATCTCCCATAATACTGAAGTACACTAAAAAAAAGACACCTCAAAGGCCAGAATTTTTTTTATGAAGTTTACCAAGTAATGTAATTGTATGAAACTACCTTGTCAGAACACCCATGCACTTGTATGTACACATAATCTGTAGTTTAAGAAAACAGTATTTGTAGCTTGCAGCTTTAAGTTTGTATAATGTCATCCATAACATGTCACAGAGGGCTGAGGCTCATTAAAACTATCATTCTTTAAGAACGGGTAATACGTACGTTAAAACAGCTGCTGTGTCTGGGGTTTTTAAATCAGGAGAGTATGAGGTTTTCAATGTAAAGTCAGTTCTCTAATGAATCTTCCAACAGCCAAAGCAAACAGTTAAAAGAAATTGATTTGAACTAGCGAACCCGGGTCTGGTAACAGAGAAAGCCATTATGCTAACTTTAATACAGTTACGCAGAAATAAGCACAGCCGAGCAACATTCAACACATCACACCCCTCGATAAATGTTCATATTAATAAGTCAGAATTCAAAGCTTCTATCCTGTTCAATATACTATGAAAAAACACAAATATCAAAACATTTTAACCATACTGCCATCTTTGAGCAGGAGGAATCGTAAAATACTCCAGATGTGCTGAATCATATCTTGAATGTAGCTCGGCCGGTGCAAGCTAAAAATAATACAGCCTACGAAACGCACGAGTGGTTGAGCGCGTGTGTGTGATGATTTTAAAACAAGGGAGCCGAAACGAAGATCATTTTCTACACATTTTCAATCACCTCCTCAATTAGGAGTGAACACAGTCATGTTAACGGTGCACTGAACTACTGAGTGACAGAGCCGCAGTCTCATCAGGAAACCCCTCACCTACCAGCCAAAGTGGCAGAAGTGTAAGAATTGACGAACCACTGTCACCATTTCCTCAACCAGTCGTTCCTGCTGAGTGATCTGCTGCCTACACGATGTGCAGAGCATGCAAACTAAAGCCACATATTTGCAAACAATGGCTGGTCAATTCCCGCAGACTCACTTCTCTTAGCTACAGTACATTTTTGTTAAGAATGATACATGACGAAGATGATATTTTATAATGAAAAATCTCATTTCAGAGAAAAACAAGTCACAGCAGCTTAATGGTGAGGGATTTCAACTGTGGGCCAACAGTGAATTTAGTTTAAAAAAAATTGCTGCCTAAACAATGACCCTCTGTCAGATTCCCATTCAACATATCCTTGGCCCCTCATCTACAGGTTAAAGGGCAGGAGCTATACCGCTCTTTAGTGCATAATTGTGCCTGTTGCTCTAGCACTGGTGAAAAATTACAAACAAGCAAATGCCGATTTTGATGTAGCTGAGAAATTTGAGCACTACCAGCCACTTTGTAACCAATCAGTTCCAGTTTCACTGAAAATATTACTCATTAAAGCTGAAAACTGATGTGAGAAGTTGGGAATCTTCCCGGCCACAGCTGCTCGGAAATTACCTGTCAAGTCTGTACACATGGTATAATAATATTATTTGGGCTCTGTTGGCAGGTGACTGGAGCTGCAGCAATCACTGTATTCCACTTATTGATCAATAGACAATGTAGGGATGTAACGACACACTAAATTTATGATTCACAGGTTTACAAGTTCCTTTTTTTAAACAAATAGAAATTGGGAGACAATTTATGACTGGAAACATTTACTTGAATCATGTTTGACAAAAAAAAAATTACTATCACTCTACTTGCGCTATGGTGCTGGGTTGTATGCTGCATCATGTTGGTTGTGCTATTTTTGTAGTTCATTGTCCTCTTGCAATATTTGCACAGTGTTTTTGTTTATTTTTTTCCATCATCTCCCCCTTTTTCATTGTTTTTGGTGACCATGTGGACAGTCACAACCAGACGCTGACCTACTGCACATGTAAACTGTGGTCTTCAGAGAGTAGCATAAACAGAACTACTATGCATCCATGGCCTACAGTCTAGTCTGCAGTGTGTGTGTGTGCGTGCGTGTCCATACACAGATGGGCATTTTTAAGCTATAGGGAAGCTCTGCAGTGCGTAGGACTTAAGTACAGGTAAAATTAGGTGGTGGCCTTTGCTATTTAAAAAAAAAGTACCACAATTGATTTTCCCAACAATTGGTTTGAAGTGTTGCATTTTTATTGATAATTAACTGTCTAGTTAGTGAAGTATGGTTACATTCCTAAAAAGCTATTTTGATCATTTATGCATTACATTTTAAGCAAGTCTCAAATCTTATTGAATTTTGGATTTGACAGTAAAACAATCTGTTTGTACATGGGGTAAATGTGGTGGCCATAGTGTTAAAAAATAATATTGTATATTTTTACATCTTCTAGACAAAAGTAGAATTTCTGGACACATGAACACTGGCTGGTTTGCTGCCACACTGGCTGGTGAGACGTAAGGCTAAAGTAAAAAAAAAAAAAAAAAGTGGAGATCTTTTCTTGCAGACTGTAAACCCACCCTGTCAATGAAATGTACATTTGTCATTTGGTGTTTGAGAGTTTCAAATGGAAAAACAGCGTCATGTCGGCAATAATGAGAACTCAGGTGGCACAAAGAGAACAGATGCTGAAAAAGTTGAATGGTTTCTGTCCATTCTTTCATTATTACCCCAACTTAACTGCATTCCCTTCCAAAAAAAAAGTTCCCTCAAATGCATCCTGACAAAGCAGGATGGGAAGTTTGTCCTCTCCAAGTTTCAGGAATTCAGTGTTCACTTTCACCGTTTTCTTAACCAGCTACATTTTTTTAACCAGACTTTTGTGAGGGGACAAACTTGCCAGCCTGAGCCAAACACTCACAGCTTCACATCTGAATGAAGGGCTCTGATTTTGCACATGCTAAAGAGGTAGCTTGACAGCTTGAATTGTATTCCTGTATTTCTAACACCAGGCACCAGGTCACCAAATGTAGTAGACAAACACTCTAATTTCTACTGTACTCAGTTCAATATTCAGCTTGTGATGACAAGGAGGAATACGAGCAGAACAAAAAGGCACCAATTACCATCAAGTGACACTTTCTTGGTGAGAGAAAAAATCTAAATCAAAGACAGCAAGGGTCAAGCTACCTCTTTAAAAACACATTTTCTTTCTAGATACAGGTGGGACCATCTTTTGAGAAAAGGATGCATGTCTCCTTCCAGGGCAGGAAAACAAATCTTTTTTTCTTCTGTCAGCAACATTGGCAGTTGACTCCCAACTTTTTTGGGGGGATTTTCTCTATGTTCGCTGCCAAAGTAGCTAACCCTTTGGACAACAGTTCACCAGCATATAGTTGATTTCCCACCCTACACCGCCACACCTCTTTTCTTTTCCTCTTTGCACCTCCTCCTTCTCCTCTACTCATCTAGTCTTTTTTCTCCTCCTCCTTCTTCTCCTCCTCCTCCGTGGGGTAAGAGTGCCAGGTGAGGCGCTCCTCATAGAAAGAGATGACCACCTGGGGACACTTAACGTTGGCCTCTTTGGCCGGCACGAGGTCGGCCTCATCTGAGTTCTTCCTGTTAATTTAAAGAGAAATAAGAGAGGAGATATTTTGAGTCAACACAGCAGGCAGAGCAAATTCAACAGTGCCTGATCAATTCCTTCTGATTGACTTGACTTATCTACAGAGCAACCTCTTTATTACACCAATGATAATATGACAGAAAGCACTACTTAGCTCTCTGTGGATTGAGGGTTTATTAATATCACACTGTGCCCTTCTTATAATCAAAAAGCAATTAAATCTTATTTTACTTAGTTAATAAGAATAAATGGGAATGTGCTGAAAAATAGACCCGGGGCAAGAGATCCTCACTGGTCCGCTCAGTTCATTGTAGTGGACATTGATAGCGTTAATGTCACAGTTACTACTAAAGTCTAGAATCAACCCAGAGCTGGTCAAATTTCTTAAAGCCATCTAATTACATCTTAACAAGATGACACAGTGAAGAGAGGAGACCCACCACTTCATGAGGAACATCAGCTCTCCACTGGAGTCCGTTGCTCCGATGATTCTCTCTGGCTGCAGACCTCTGCCAAAACCTCTGGCCTTCTCACCCTGGAGACAGGAAGTCCAAGAAAATATGAACAGTCAAGAAAGGTAAGAGAAAGTGTTGCCATACATAGGCTGTTTAGTACCCATGTCTAGACTTTGTGTACTATTGGGTAAAACTAAATAGAAGATTCAGAATAAAGAAATACTGAAGCCCTTATAGGTTTAGACACCAGACACAACCAGTGTTAGAAAACGCTGCTACTTCCTCTCTTCTTCCCTCACCTCATCCTTCTTCCTCTTGCTCCCTCTCTCCTCAGGTTCTCCTGTGGCCTCGCTAGCGGCTTTCCTCTTGCCCTCCTTTTTCTTGTCCTCCTTCTCTCTGTATTTTGACATAAACTCAGCGATAAGGTCAGGGCAGTCCAGGTTCTCCGCCGGCTCCCATGTATTGTCCTCGCTGGAAAAAGCAGGTGTGAATGTAGACAGATCAGTGCATTTTCTTACTCGCAAAAGATACTATTATCATGTTTATTATGCTACTGTGTAGGACTATATTCAGGAATTAAACAAATTGGACTTGAAAAATTTCATGAATTTCTTGAAGGCAAGAGTCAATACTTCGGCAGTCTATGCTCAGCATTATTACCCGTCTTTGTCACTGTAATAATGCACTCAATTATCAAGAGAAAAATAGGACCAAATGCAGCAATTTGTCAAACTGTGTTAGATTGGTGGACATATACTCACTCTGAGAAACCCTTCCATTTCAGCAGAAACTCAACTTTGCCCTTGACCACTCTGCGGTCCAAAACCTTCTCCACTACATATTCCTCTTCTTCCTCCTCTTCTGCTGCAGCTGCTGCCGCTGCCGGAGCTGCAGCTGCCGTTGCTGCGGCCGCATCTCCACCCGCCGCCGGTGCTGCAGGCTGTTCCTCCTCCTCAGCCTTCTTGCCCTTTTTTGCTGCTACGGTCGCCAGCTTGGCGTCTGCTGAGGGCACCTCTAGTGGACCTGAGAGGAAACGCACAGGTTTGTCATGATAAATTGCAATATTAACATTTTATCCCACACATGTCTGGTACTGACCATGTTCTTTTAAAAAAGTGATAAATAAAAAATACAAAACAAGGTGTGTGTCCAGTGGGAAACAGAGTGGGGGTTACTGGATTATATTGGGTTTTTTTGTGAAACTTATATTTTATAAATGTATGAAAAGTGCTTTATAAATAAAAACTGATTAATTGATAATGCAGATTACCAATAAGCTCATTAGCAAGCAGCTACTATGTCTTCTTTGAATTTTTTTCTTTTTGAATAAACGCAAGTAGGCAGCGGTGGAGAAAACAATATACAGCAAACCCTGCGACTAACAAGGTAAAAATTGAAGACTGATTTTTATCATTTCAGATTTGAATTTGTGACACTACTGATTGACAAAGTGAATCAAGATGTGACAAGGGTCTGCAGTCTGACATAAAACAACAAATTACAATAGAGAGATTAAGGATGGAGTCTTTCAATTTATGACCTGAAAGAACTGAAGGCTGCACTCTGGCTTCTTCTCCAAACCCAGAAGCCACAGGGAAGCCATGTTAGGCTGGGTGAGAGAAAAGAAGCTGAAACCTGAGTACACGGGGGATGAGAGGAGGAGGGGCCACTCCATTCATTTGAAGGGCTGCCTGTGACAAACACTGAGGGCCGTTGCTCATTACATCTGGAGTGTGTCAGCTGAGTGGTTTCTCTCTAGCAGCCATTTTGGCAAGTAATCTGTTACAGATATTTTACACTTACAGGTGGTTGGTAAAATGAGGCAGTAGAGAAGTACAAAATTGTTGGGACTTTCCAGTAGTGAAAGAAACCCTGTTCACAATTAGTTTAAAAACAAAGACTGAAACGTACATCTCATGGAAGTCCCCTCAGGGTGGATATAACTTATAAAAAAAAAAAAATAAGCTTGGGTTAATTTGTTTACACCCATTATCTACAAAGCGCAACCAGCAGACATTAAAATTACCTGTAATCGATCACACAGAACATTTTACCCAACATATATCCCAACTATCGTTATTGATTATTCATTTGTCATTTATAAGATGTCATTAACTAAAAAAAATTGTTACGCTTCTGTTACCGTTATTACACCACGCTATTAGGAGAAAGACATATATAACAGGATTGAAATTCTTTCCTAATTGTGAGATTCTCCACTTTTCAAGGCCACTTTAATGATGCATTTAGGACAAACACATCCTCACTAGAGTAAGTGCCAGAGTAAAGAGAACTGGAGAGAAGCCTGGGAAAAGATAATAACTGTTTACAGTAAAAGAAGATTCAAGTATCTATATTCAGCTCATACAAAATGATATTAAATTGATATATACTCTTTAAAAATCAAAATTGTGCATTGGATTGAATGATAATTACACCTTTTCCAATGTTTTATTTTCTGTTTAGATGTCGAACTTGACAGAGCTGCAAGACACCCAACTTCAACTTTTCACATTGAAAAGACACAAAAATCTCATTGTACATTGACAAAAAAAAGTAAAATACAGCAGGCCAATTCTCACACAGAGCTAATGTATGACAGTAGCTTCGTAGCGCCAGAGTAGCCTCCCTTATAGTCTACATCGTACAACTTTCATACTGACTACAAGAAAAAACTCAAACTTTGGGGGGAAATATATATTTATATATATAACTATATGCACGCATTTATTTGTCTATGCGGGTTTTGAGGGGGGGTGACAAAAGTCTGAATGCTGCACATCAGTGAAACGCACCTACGCCGGTTGCGAAACAATGAATGACCACCTATCAGATAGGCTGAACTTTCTCCAGCACACTGGGCTGCAAACCTCCGAGTGAGCCGGTTTCAAAACGCTGCTGGCTGTAACTTCGCGATAATACCGGGACAAATTCCCCCCATACACTGCTAACCACCAAAATACACAAGTACATAACTATCAGGGGGATCCCTTATAGATTGATACAGCCGTACAATAACTATCGTTGCTGTTGAGTCAAAAGGAGTCGCCGCAGTCACTGAAATGCTGCCTGCAAATGCGCGTGCTAAATTAAATAAACGCACATGTAACTGCGGAATTACCGGGCTTTTAAGTGCATGGGAGTCTATTATTATTTAACAAGTGAAGCGGCTTGGCGTGGTGCACACACCGTGCTCTCGTGTGCACGCGCCATAACGTTACCGCTTTAGCCCCGCGCGCTGCTCCAACGGCCATTTACGCAGTGGACGGATGCAAAGCAAATATCGGGACAGCTAACATTAGACACGTATTTTGTTTGGATCCCCCGTTGCAGCGTTTTAACATCTGCGCCAGGGACGAGCCAGGCGGTCCGTACCCTGCAACCAGAGGGCAACATGGCCGGCGTGTTTTCCCTCGGCAGCGCTAGCTAACGAGCCTTACCTTTACAGAGAAACGCTCGGAGCTCTCGTGCGGGCTTACGGCAGGCCCGAGTGAAAACACCGTGATTTCAGCGGTCGTTGCAGGCGAATAACAGGCCGGAGACGCTCCGCTAGCGACACGGAACTAACCCGAGGGTTTAGTGGCGTGCTTTGAGTCCACTTCGCTTCAATGAGGTTAGCTGCTGAATAACACAATAGCCTCGGCGTCGCTAACAACCACCACCGATCCCGTTCTGCCCGCCAACAGCACCAGCGGAAGTTAACGACGCGCTGCATTGTGGGAGATGAAGTCTTGTTTAGTGTATTTTTTAAAAATAAACTTTATTTATATCTGTGCGCAAATACAAACCACATTATTATTATTTGTGTTATTCAAGTTTTCTTTTCAAATTCAAAAAACCACAACTCCTATGCACGAATGTTTTATCATCAATAAAAGGGACAGTGACAAATAATGGTTGGCATGGTATTATTTTAAACCATCACGATTTTGTGTGATCTTTTGATTGTCATATGGTGTAATTAAAAAAAGATTAATTTTAACTATTAAATCCACCTAAAATATAAGACTAATTGATAACGTTTTTTTCTGTGTTCTGTGTGTTTTTTTTACTTTTAAAACCCTTTCAAGAGAACTCAACTATCTGGTACCAAGATTTTAGGGTTACACCACATGACATTTTTGACAATGTCCCATAAATCAAATAATAATCAATCGTATAACTCACACAAGAAAGTCTGCCCTCTGGAATCTGCCAGTCTCTATGAGTAATTGTATGGTTAAATAAGGCACAGATAAAACGTACATTTTACAATTATAACATAGTTATTACTAATAGAATGAAATGCCATATGCCAAAGTCAATAGTAAATTTCTTATTCTCTTAAGGTGTTTCTTGTATTTTGGTGAGCCACCATGTTCTATTCATAAAGACATTCATGAAATGGAATATGTTTGGAGAAGTGTAGTAATTCAAATAAACAAATATAAATATTGAGCTATCAGCAGTGTCTATGAGGGAAACTGTTTTTGACAGGTTGTAGCTCGGGTGTGAGTTGTCCTTAACAATATTCTGTGCTCTGTTAAGACAGAAGGATGAAGACATCCTCTATATCAGGGATGCCCTATGTTTAAGGATTCTCCCTACTCCAACACACCTGATTGTAAATTATGAACAAGCCCTTGGAAAGCTTCAGCTACTTGATTGTGAGTTGATGATTAGAATCAAGTGTGTTGGAGTAGGGAGATTCCTAAAGATGTAGGATGGTAGCTCAGGAGGAGCAGGATATGGCATCTATGGAGTGGAAGCTCGGAGTGCTTTTGCTTTTTTTAAGAACCCAACCCCTTAACCCCTTAACCCATCCACCCCCTGGTTGGGAAATGAGGAGGAGTTACAAACTCAAGTTCCTATTATCACGGTTGTTAGCGGAAGTTCCAAAGAGTTTTTCCAGCAGACGAGTAACAAATAATAAAAAAAAAAAAATAAAAAAAACTAAGCAGTCAGTACGCAACGTGGCAAAGAACCGTAGATGACACCTAACAGGTAACAAACACTTTATTTGCCGTGTGTTAGAGCAGTGGCCAGGGCGCACCCTGACGCAGACTGGACCTCGCGTAAATCCGGAACGCTGTTGTGGGGTTTGCTTGACAGAGTTCCGAATTGTTAAACATCACTGCCTGCATGCTGTCAGAAAAGCGCAGACACACATTAAAGTCCTGATTATAATCTGTAACAAATACCTGCACATAATGTGTTTCTCTTCACGTAAAATGCTGTGCGCTCTTACGCAAACTCTACTTCCAAAAGTATTCGATCACCCAAATAAATCCACTCATCCTGTGCACTCATTTGAATTCACTTGAATTCTTGGGCAAGTCGAGAGTGATTCTTCATTGATTGTGGAATTGTTTCTTCTGGTGGGGTATATTTTATCCTAAATGCATTAATCGATTGTATTTACCCTCTCTTATGGGCATTTGAAAGAGTGAATGTGGACTGCTTTAACTTTTGTACACTAGTGTATATGTGTATTGTGCTTTTATTCTGTATTCTCTTTTGTAATATAATATATTTTTTGGAGCTGTCAGCCTCCTGTCCTGGTTATTCTGGACCTGCCTGTCTGTTATGAACTAGATTGTGAAATTTAAGCATATTAGCTATGAGAAGCAACTTAGCGCTGTTGTAATGGTGACAATTATTCATATGATTGTAATGAAATGTCAGCAAGCTGCTGCATCTTGATGACCAACTTAAGGAGCTGAGCAGACTGAGGGCTGCACACGTCTCACTCCAGAGGTTAGACTCCATCAAGGAGTTCCTGAAGATGGGGGATAGATTACCAGAAGACTCAGGGCATAAGGACAAACTGGTATTGCCGTTTATATAGCCGCACAAATTATTTATATTGTCAGTGATACATTGGTTTGTTTTTAAAATGGATAATATCCACTGGCATTTATTGTGATGTCCACAGATTGTTCATCTGACATGAGTCAAGCCCTGAGGCGCTGCCTTGCAAACATATAGGTACAAATGATAATACATGACATTTGAATTGCAAAACAATTAAAGACAGTAAAACTTAACTGATGCTCTTCTACAGATGATAAGTAGTGTGGTCTGGCTAGGCAAGACTACTGATATTCTTAATACTCAAATCTCTTCTCATGTGACCAGGAAGCAGTGATGGCGTCACATGTGGAGCTCATCTTCGGAGTTCTGCAGGAGTTGGGGAACGAAGAGCACAAGCAGTTCCAGTGGTTCTTGAAGCAGGCCGACATCATAAGAGGCTTCCCAGGCATCCCGAAGAGCCGGCTAGAGGAGGCTGAGAGGCAGGACACTGTGGATCAGATGGTGCAGACCTACGGCCTACCCGGAGCTCTGCAAATCACAATGGAAATTCTTAAGAAGATCTGCAGGAATGACTTAGTGGAGTCCTTTCCGGAAAGTAAGTCTACATATACAGAACAGAATTAACCTAACAGCAATTATCAATGCAATTAAATAAGTGTAACTATGCACAGTAGGCCTGTGGCCCCACATACACTAGCTTTTTTTTGACATGTTTTCATCCGCCAATTAAAGAAATCCCAACAAATATCTCAGACTACATGAAAACCTCAACATGAATGCAATCTGCCTAAAATCTTGGGTTACCGTGCCAGGCCAGTATAGACGATAGGCAAAATTCCAAATACCTGCATGAAAGCATGGCTGAGCAGCATCCTTTACTGGAGGCAGTGATTCAGGCTTTGCTTTTCTCTGCCGGGGGGGAGATCTTGATTTGCCTTTAATGCAGCAATCTTGAATTCAGCTGTGATACTGCAAATGATACCAAAAGTCTTGCAAACACATGTCAGCCGTCTTTTTTTTTTTTTAATGGAATCTGCAATTGTGACCAACATTTTGTCTGGGGAGTCACACAAACCCCGTTTTGACATCATGGGGTCAACAAAAGGGTCGATATTACTTGATCTGATATTTTTCCAATCTGTCCACTTGTTTATGCAGTTTGGCAGATCTCTGGGTAAGTGCCACGTTGGTGTGGTTCAGAAGCTGAATTGGATAGAAAAGTGAGTGGAATAAAAAAAAATGTTTAGTGTAGTTGGGGCCTAAGTTTAAGGATCATGATTTTTCACTCTCCCCAATGGTTTGCATGAGGGTCTAATAAAGGTAATACTCTGGAGCTATAGGTGGGTTGTAAGCCAGAAATGTGGACCATAACACAGTCTCAAAAGTTATTGCAACCCAAAGCGCCAAATCATTATCATATTTTGCCAAGTTCGAATGGAAGGTTTGACAAGCAGGAAGGAGGTTGGAGCATAGCAAATCATCAATTTTCAGTAGGTTCCATCATTATATAAACATAGGCCACTCTAAACGTCCCCTCTCTCTTTTTTCTCTGTCTGTTTCTATCAGAGGGTGCCACGGATGCTAACGAGACTTCAGAGAACACAGAAGCTTCTCCCAGTCAACCGACACAGGCCGTCCTCCTTCACCCTTCTGCCGTTGGCTCTCAGGCTGAAGGTTAAGCTATACTGGTTTGGTGTATGGCCATGTAGCAGCTGTTATAACAACTTTATTTCAAAGTCCTATCAAACAGAGATGTGGTTCATGATACAAGTGCCTGATATGGCTGGTGTTGTACTTGACATACAAAGGAATCGAAATTGCGTTTCTCACTATCCTATGCATTTTACATGTACAACAACATTCAAGTGCAGGTGTGCAAGACGAGACAATCCTAAACTACAACGGTAAAGTGCAGTAGTTTAAGGCTACTTTTGCCTAGTGTTGCTAAACTAGAAACAGACAAACAGGTATGACAGGACAAGACATGAGTACCCCAAGACAAGACATAAGTAGCACGGTATGGAAAGACAAATTCAACAAGACCAAACAATACAACACTGATCGTCCCAGCTATGTGCATTATGAGGTAGTTGTTGTTGTAATGTAATGGCTAGTGCAATAACAATATAAGTATAAATATAAATATAGCAGCAGCAGTGTGTGCAAATTTTTTCATGTGCAGAGTGTCAAATTAGGTGGGTGGGTGGGGGCAGACAGTCCAGTAACCTAGACTTGGACTGCCAGCCTGGTGTTCCTTCTGGCTGGGGTTGAGGGTGAGAAGGAGGAGGGGAGAGAGTTCAGCAGTCTCACAGCCTGGTGGAAGAAGCTCCTGTACCTCTTTCCAGAGGGCAGGAGGCTGAACAGACTGTGTGCAGGGTGACTTGTATCGGTGGCAATTGAGAAAGCTTTGCGGCTGAGGCGGGTGGTGTAAAGATCTTGCAGGGAGGGGAGTGGTAAACCAATTATCCTCTCAGCTGTTCTCACGATGCGTTGCAGAGCCTTCCTGTTGTAGTCAGTGCAGCTCCCGCCCCACACGGTGATGCAGCCGGTCAGGATGCTTTCGATGGTTCCTCTGTAGAACGTGGTCATGATGGGTGGTGGCTCACTTGCCTGCTTTACAGTGGTCAAACAATAGCATAAAAAATGTGCATATGGAAAATGCTAGGCTATATATTTTTTTAAACATGGAAACTATAAAATTGAACAAATAATTAACTCATCCCTAAATCAATTTTTTAGGACCCAGGAAATGTGGATCGGGACGATTTTCTGCTAGATTAAAGAATGTGACTTCTGACACCAACACATTTGATACCGATTTGTTGGTGCTACAACCAAAGCCTTCAAGACCCATCACCTCATACCAAAGCATTCTCCAGTCAAACCTCCAGAACAAGTTCATGTGTATACCAGAGGGCACCTCAAAGCAGAAAGATAAAAAACTCCTGGACAACATCTTCACAAAGCTCACCATGATCGATGGCGTGGATGTAGACGTCAACAGGCAGCATGAGGTAAACCCCACTGAGAGGACATCGAGAAATCCAGAAAAAACTGAGAGATCGATAGATCACAACTACATTTTCAAACACTCCTCTGGAGAAAGCACCCCAGTGAGAACAGTCCTGACAAGTGGGATTGCAGGGATTGGGAAAACGTTCCTAGTGTACAAATTCATCCTGGACTGGGCTGAAGGAAGATCCAATCAAGATGTGCATCTCATATTCCCCTTCACCTTCCGCCAGCTGAATTTACTGGAGGGGAGAAGGTTTCGTTTTGCAGAGCTCATTCACACGTGTATCAGGGAAACGAAAGATATCACAGAGGAGGCTCTTTATTTCATCTTTGCAACACTCCAGGCTTCAGGAAACACCAACTATGACAAAAGTAAATTCAAGCTTCTGTTTGTGCTGGATGGGCTGGATGAAAGCCGCCTAGAGCTCAACTTCAGTGATGACGAAGAATGTTCCGTTAAAAAGCCACTGCTGGTGAATAATTTGCTGGCTTCTCTCATCAAGGGAAAACTGCTTCCTTCTGCTCGCCTCTGGATAACCACTCGACCGGCAGCGGCCAATCAGATCCCTCTCAACTTTGTCGACATCATGACAGAGGTGAGAGGGTTCACTGACCTACAGAAGGACGAGTACTTCAGAAGGAGATTTGAAGACGAGCAGGTGGTCAGCAGAATTATCTCCCACATCAAGTCCTCTCAAAGCCTCCACATCATGTGCCACATCCCAGTCTTCTGCTGGATCTCTGCTACAGTTTTGGAGCAAATGTTAGGAGACGATGGCAGAAAGGAAATTCCCCAAACTCTGACTGAGATGTATACGAAATTCCTAGTGTTTCAAATCAAACAGACTGCACTCAAGTATGAGGCACAGAGGCACATCGAAATCATTAAGTCCCTTGCAAAGCTGGCTTTCTACCAGTTGGAGAAAGGCAATCTGATCTTTTATGAGACGGATTTGAAGAACAGCGGCATTGATTTGAGCGAAGCATCTGTGTGTTCAGGGGTGTTCACAGAGATCTTTAAAGAAGAAGATGGGCTAAATGAGGACAAGGTGTTTTGCTTTGTACATCTGAGCATTCAAGAGTTTTTGGCGGCTCTTTTTGTGGTCCTGTCACTCTTCAATGATGGCAAAAATGTGATTGCCTCACCTCGAACAGTTCTCCAGCATCTGCAGATGCTTTTCAAAAAGGTATCCGCAACACAGGTCTATATGAAAGCTGTGGAAAAAGCCTTGGAGAGTCCAAATGGACATCTGGACCTGTTCCTCCGATTCGTCCTGGGCCTTTCATTGAAGTCAAATCAGGATCTCTTACAAGGCCTCCTGAACCAGACAAGAAGCAGTGCAAAGACCAACCAAAAAATGGTGCAGTACATCAAATGGAAAATCCGAGAGAACCCCGCACCAGACAGATGCATCAATCTGTTCCATGGTCTGAATGAACTGAGAGACAATTCCCTAGTGGCGGAGATCCAGCATTATCTGAAAACAGGGAGCGTCTCCACAGCCCATCTCTCCCCTGCTCAGTGGTCAGCCCTGGTCTATGTGCTGATGTCCTCTGAAGAAGACCTGAATGTGTTTGACCTGAAAAAATACTCCAGATCAGAAGAAGTTCTTATGAGAATGCTGCCATTGGTCAGAGTCTCAACATGTACCCTGTAAGAACATTTTTTTACATTATTTAAACAAATGAATATTGGAATACTCATCACACTTTACCCACACCAACATTAATTTGTTTAATTTCTTATCCCACTCTCTGTAACACCATAAGACTGAACCATTGTGAGCTCTCACATCCGTCTTGTGAAGCTCTGGCTTCAATTCTCAGCTCGCAGTCCTCAAGTCTGAGGGAGTTGGATCTGAGTAGTAACAACTTGCATGACTCAGGAGTAGAGCTGCTTTGTGCTGGACTGGAGAGCCCAAACTGTAAACTTGCAACTCTCAGGTCAGTATTCATGATTCTAGTCAAAAAGTGTGTACTTATATGTACTTACATTGTGAAGCTGTGCTCTATTTCCTGCAGTATATTCACTCCACTGAGCTACTTCACATAACTGTATTTATGAGTGTTATCTGCCAAAAAATTGATTGCTTCCCATATTAATCCAGTTCACATACAGAAACTGTTGCTTCTCCTGTATATGTATGTATATATATATATATATATATCAAATTCCCAAGCTATGTAATGGTAGGTAAATAACTAACAAGACAATCTCACCCAACTTCAGATCTATGAATAAAATGGAAAAACACAGCACAAATTAATGATATTTTGCCCCCTGCAGGTTGTCAGGCTGTCTGATCACAGAGGGAGGGTGTGCTTTCCTCGCCTCGGCCCTTGGCTGCAAGCCTTCCCATCAGAGAGAGCTGGACCCGAGCTCCAGAACAACTAACAGAAAAGAGAAAAGATTGATAACAAAGAGAACATCTCCACGATTACATACATTGTACAGTATATTATAATTTTTATAAATTAGAGATCTGTAATATTACATATGTCTCATTGGGCATTTATGATACAATGATTCCTCATTTAAAAATTATTATTTTTTTGCTTAGTAGCATATATAGTCTTTTCATCTGCATTTCTTGAACATATATCATATTTAGACATTTTCTAATTATGTTTGACGGTAAATCATTTGAACAATCGAAACTATATTAATTTGAAAGAAAAAATAATTTCATGATAACTTCAAGGTTAAATGCCGATGTGTCACCACAATACTTTCCTAAGTTGTACTAAACTTACATTTAGTAACAAAAATAAAGCTCAGGATTTGAAATTTATCATCCACCTCACACCCTTTTGGAAATTCACACTGTCGCATGACCATACCAGGTTGTCAAATATATGTCTTTCATTAGTTTAAGTTAAGGAATTTTCCAAAACATTTAAATGGGTGGTATCACCCGTGTCGCAGTGGAAAAGTGCGTTGGAATTAAACTCAAATGCTAAAATGTGCATGTACATGTACCAGCATTTTAATTCCAAAGTAGCACTGATGTTAGTTTTTTATATTAACGTTATCCTGCAGAATGTCCCTTTTTCATAGAAAGGATGTATTATAATTAAGAAAACACTATTGTAAAACACTCTGTATTTTCAGAACGATATTATATGCTGTATAAAATATGAAGTAGTATATAGCCATTTCTTTCCTCTCAGGGAACCAGGGGCATGCTGTCCCAATGTGGAGCGCTTCTCCAGTCTGAGAGAGCTGGACCTGAGTAACAATCACCTGCAGGATTCAGGAGTGAATTTGCTCTGTGCTTGGTTGAAAAGTCCACACTGTAGACTGGAAAATCTCAGGTCACTTTACTTTATTTGATGGCAAACTTACTATATCATATGTCATAACATGTCAAATTAAGATAATTCTCAGATATTATGTTTCAGGCTTAGGTCGTGTAGCCTGTCATCAAGAAGCTGTAAAGATCTGGGCATGGTCCTCCTTTCAAAGATCTTCGGTTTGAGAGAGCTGGACTTGAGTGACAATGACCTGCAAGATATTGGAGTGAGGCTGCTGTGCTTTGGACTGAAAACTCCACACTGTAGATTGGTAACACTTAGGTCAGTATTCCTGAACATTTGCTTTTACAAAGTTAAAAAATGATTTGAAATCAAGCATCACAGTGGTGAATTCCATGGATCCCAATGACATTTTGCCCCATGCAGGTTGTCAGGCTGTCTGATCACAAAAGAAGGCTGTGCTTCTCTGGCTTTGGTGCTAAGATGCAACGCTTCCCAATTGAGAGAGCTGGACCTAAGCTACAACCATCCAGAAGATTCTGGGATGAGTCTGCTCTCTACTGTCCTGGAGGATCCACACCAGAGATTGGACACACTCAGGTATAACAGCGCCTTAGCTGGCTCTAAAAGGAATCCTGGTAACATAACAGATGTTCAGTTCAGTTTGGAGGTTTAGGAGTGCTACAGATGCAGTATTTGCTTTGCTGATGTTGGTAGAGAAGTACAGGAAAGGTCAGAAAGGTCCATTGCATCTTTGTAGACCTGGAGAAAACTTATGACAGGAGGAAACGTGATATTGAAAAAAGAAGTCTGCAGTGGTAGAGAAGTATGTTAAAGTGGTGCAGGACACGTATGAGGACTGGGAGACTGTGAAGAGGTGTGACAGAGGAGCTGAAGATGGGGGTGGGACTGCAGCAGGGATTAGCTCTGAGCAGGAAACAGGTGGAGGAGAAGCTAGAGAGCAGGGAGAACTACTAACAAAACCTGACCTGGCCGCCATATGTCAGCTCATGAGCATGGTTGAAAGTGGAAATAATTCTGGAAAAACCCCGTCTTTTCAGACCAAGACTGTCAGACCTTCAATGAATACAGTGTGATGACTTTTGTATTCTCTCTTTTGGCTTCAGTGTTGATCATGGTGGAGAATTCAGGCTCTTGTCTGGGCCAAGAAAATGTAAGTACAGTAATTCTCTCTGCTCACCCACTCACTATTGGAACTCTACCATCCCTATTTTATACCTATTTTTTCAATTTTTTTAATGTATGTGCCAGTGAACATAAACCTGAAGATTTTTTCTTTGTTTCACATTGATCCTAGAATGACCTTTGGCTTGCAACACTTATGGTTCTGTGGTTCATATTTAGTGATATAATGATGTGATCACAGTAATAAAGCTAACATGATAAATCGGCATCCTGCAGTAGCAACAAACATAACATAACATAAAAACATGACATGTCCAATAGTACCTTCTGGTCAAAATGAACAAAACAATATACTGCACTTAAATATAATTAATAATCATCCACTATCAACAACAAACAATTCAAAGTGATCCAGACACCAGGATTTCTTCCAGGTCATTACCAAAATTATTACTATTCTCAGCATTCGCTAAAAGATCGCTAAAAAGAAAGGTATTTTGCAAACGACAGGTCAGAGAGACAAATGCCGGCTAAAGCATGACCTCTTTGGTGTGAAGGACAAATCATCAGCAACAGCCCTCTCCTGCTAGAATCACACGAATACAGAGTTGGGGCTTTTTGCATCCATCATATTATATTGAAGCTTTTCTGTCCCTTACCCTTTGGCATAGACACGTTTTGAACAGTTTGTGACCTCCAGCAGGGAGAAGGGAGGATACTATTTAAAAGAAAAAACATGTTATCCTGAAAATAATCCTCCTCAGCCACAAGGAAATGTTTTATCATTTCAACACGATTACCTAAAACAGCATCTCTTTTTTTTTTTTTTTTTTACCTGGCAGATGCCTGTGAACTCACACTGGACCCGGACACTGCACACAAGTTGTTCTACCTGTCTGAAGATGAGAAACTGGTGAAGATGGTAGGAAAAGAGCAGCCGTATCCTCCTCACCCAAGCAGGTTTGAATACAGACACCAGGTTCTGTGTAGAAATGGCCTGACGGGGCGCTGTTACTGGGAGGTAGAGTGGAGGGGGCCGGTTTCTATAGGAGTGGCGTACAGAGGAATCCACAGGAGAGGACAGGATGACATTTCTCTGCTCGGTTACAATGACATGTCCTGGTGTTTGAACTGCAGCAATAACACGGCGTGGCACAACGGAAAGTGCACGGTCACGCCCAATGCTTCCGTGTCCCCCAGTGGTCCCAGCAGAGTAGGAGTGTATCTGGACTGGCCTGCTGGCGTCCTGTCCTTCTACGGGGTCTTTTCTGACACACTGATCCACCTCCACACCTTCCAGTCCATCTTCACTGAACCCCTCTACCCTGCGTTCAGGATTTCCAACATTCTTTCCTTTGTACTGCTGTCCCCCCTTGGGTTATTTACCGGGTAGGTTTATTTTTTTTTTACTGCGTCCATAATGTGAAGCAACTCTGGGTCAAATTATTGAGTTCATTTTTATTACAATGTTTTCTCAGCCCTAAACACCTGTAGATGGATCAAGCCTGTGTGGCAGAGTCCTGCTTGTACCATTTGCAAGATTTGACTAGATGTTTGTAGACCACAGCCGTGGTCTTTTTATCAGGCGTAAACCTGAAATTGCCTCGCAGCCTCCAAATGCATCTTTAATCTGAGGCCAGTGATGACCATGTTACACAGCCTATGGAATCTATCTACCGGTTATCTATTTGTTTGCTTTTATTGATTCCTTTTAAAGATCGTGACTTGGCCCCAGATTATATGTATTAGTGAAGGCCTCGTTCTCACATCACATCTGTGCATTCTGAGATCCTCCAATGAGAACCAACTGTTTATTTAAGACATAGGTGAAAATCTGGCTGGAATGATCTGCCTGAGGAGCTCCAGCTGCCAAATAACAATTTTCCTTTGAATTACTTTTTAAAAGACATTTGTATTAACTAGAAAAAAATGTGTTTTATGGTCTTTATTCGTGCTATTTTATCATGGTTCATATTTCTGCTGTTGAATTAATTTTAGTTTCCTTCTTTGTTTTAATTGTTTTGTCAAATTGTTTTTTTTTTCTTTTTTTCTTTTGCTATAAAATAAATGACCGTTCGGATTATAATTGCCGTGTAATCTTTTAATCATTAAAAATAACTGTCAGATTTTTCCCATGAGTACATCCATTATTTTAGTATCACTGATTAATCCAAAATTCAGACGATGTTTTGGCTACAATTTATACAATCCTGCCACCTAGTGGCCAAATAAAAATGTGCCTAATTTAGATCTATGCCATCTGCTGGTAACTAGACCTCTTTTAGATGCAGTTATTCGGAAGCTAAGACTAAGTACTTACTTATACACAATAGAAATTTTATGCACTTGACACTCATGTCACTCATAGTGGTTTTATACTGAGCCAAGAATAAAGTATAGAACCAACATCCTGCTGGTGCAAAATATGTTTTTATACAAAAGACAGAATATTTGTGGTTTCGCAGATCTCTAGATGATTCATATCCATCTTATAAAGTACATCATCCTCAGAATAATTTAATACACTAATAATACCTAATTTAAAGTCAGAGTTTTAATCGATCAACATTATTACTGTAGTCATTTTTCTTTTCGTGATGCTTTGGCACAGTCAGAACTACGCACTGTCACTGTTTTACAAATGTGTATGAGATGATGAAATGATAAAAGCCTCGTCCCAATGCATACACACCTAAACAGTATGAAAATGTCGATAGCATGGTGGATTTAACATGATTACAAAAGTTTGATTTTTGCATATTGTGCCCAAGTGTTTTTTGACAAAAGTGAATTTTTGTCTTAAATCACCTGTTGTTGATGCTTTGGTGAAATCAGCAGTTGAAAGGGTCATACTCTTTATGCTGCCTGAATGACTTACTCCATTTTATTTTATTTTCACCAAGTAATTTTCTATTATTTAGGATAAATGGATTGGAGGAGCGGCATGGTGGTGAAGTGGGTAGCGCTGATGCCTCACAGCAAGAAGGTCGCAGGTTCAAGACCTCCTTGGGCCTGGGTCTGGGACCTTTCTGTGTGGAGTTTGCATGTTCTCCCCGTGTCTGCATGGGTTTTCACCGGGTACTCCGGCTTCCTCCCACAGTCCAAAAACATGCTCAGGTTAATTGGCAAACTCTAAATTGCCCGTAGGTGTGAGTGTGTGAGTGAATGGTGTGTGTGCCCCACGATTGGCTGGCGACCATCTGGGGTGTATCCCTGCCTCTCGCCGTAACGCGCTGGGATAGGCTCCAGCAGACCCCTGCGACCCTAATGAGGAATAAGCAGGTATAGAAAATGGATGGATGGATGGATTGGAGGAGTGCCTGACTGAGAATCGGTGGGTTTCTACTGGTGAGTGATGAGGCTTATTATCATATAATGTTACATAAGTGACACATAACGTTCTGTGTATGTCCACCGTCATTTACTGTCAAGGCCTTTTGGATTGAAATGACTGTAAATATAATATTCTGCATTTTTGAACTACTTGAAAAAATGACTTAGGAGACTATTTTAATAAAGTGACCATAGGCTATATTTATCACATCATAACTAAACTGTTAATAGAGAAGTTTCCTCATATACAATTTAAAAATCAGTTCAGTTTTGGAAATATAAACATGAGCCAATGATGAAGGAATGTGATTCACAAACTGGAGATGTGGGGTTTAAACAAAGTGACCAGCCTAATGTCTAAATAGAAGATTTTTAAACTTCTCAGATGTTGACGCACAAAGTAAATTCTGGATATCTATGACGCTGCTTTGATATTGGCCATTCTTTTTTTTTTTTTTTTTTTTTAAATCCCTTAATTAAGTGGAGTGTGTGACTTAAGCACGCATTACGTGTGTGTGATCACTCTCTCGCTGCTGGACGAGGGAGAAAAATGTTCCACACAACAGCTCTAATAGAATTGCAAAGCACAACCACTGGAGTGACCCTTTAAATCAGGTGAAGTAATTAAACCAACGGAGCACTTTACGAACTGTAATTTCAATTAGTAAAATTGTCATATGACAGTACAGCAGATAAATAAACTAATGAAGCAAAAACATATCAATACCACACCTATTTGTATGTCCAGTGTAAAGACATGATTTATATATTGGTCTTTTATTTTTATTTTAGATCTCATACCTGCATCTGCTTAAATGACAGTGATGTTTGTGAGTGCAGTGTCGCTACCAACCACCAGGTGGCGGTTGGGAGGCAGTTTGACAACCATGCAGCCTGGTAGCATCCCATTCAATATTATAATGTAGAGTTGTATGCCCACAGTGAATGTCTGTGCCACTATCACCAATTTTTTTATCCACAAAAACACCACTCAGCAGCCTCTTCTACTGCCGGGTGTGTCTTGGCGTTGTTGGGACACCGATGACTTGTATTGGGTGAACATTTGTGCGTTAATGTTGAACACCACGGTGAAAAAATGTCTAAAGGCAGACTGGTGGAGGTGCAGGCGTGAACTCTGAGGAAATAAAGTCTGTGAAAGGCTGAACATTAAATAACCTGCAGCACATTGCCGACGAGTGGTAACAGCAGGGATTTAAACAACTATCAGAACCTGAAGTCTTAATATAATGACTCTTCAGTGCTGTGTAAATACTTAACCTGCTTTAGGAAATAAAATATGATAAATCAAATAATATATTTATTTGACTCCAAAGGAAGTTATTTCCATCCTCCTCCTCAGTGGCATTTAAAATGATTTGAGACTGAAATAAAGATTGTTAAACCTTGTGTCTTACATAATAACCTTTTCTTTGACAATAAAAAAAAGTTCCACTTTAAGAAATTACACTTTATTTCTGTAATTATATAAACTGTATTTTACAGAAATTATTTATTTGTTTGTGATTTACAATGTAGACAGTACACATTTTATTTTATTTTAAAAAACGAATATTAGTTCATTTGCAGTTCATCTACACAATTCTTTGCATTATCATTAAATTTTTATATATTTAACAGAAAAGAAATTCATAGTTTTATTTTTTATTAATATTATTCATAATATCAAAAGAATCCTTCAGTTTTTTGTTATTTACTAAATTAAAATCAGTAACCATTATTTTAACTTAATATATTTGGAATTTAGAACGCATGTTATTAATTCATAACAAAATATAGTATATTGAATATAAATCAATCACTCATTTATTTTTATAGAAATTGGATCAACAGTTAAAGCTTATTTTCTCACCCTGTGTAATGTCCATGTAAATGGTTTTGAATAATGCATATATACATTAAAAAAAAAGTTTATATATATATTTAACATTTTACATATGATAAAATCTATAACATATTCTATAATTGTAACCTGTAATCAGTGTGTTCGTTAGTGACAGGTAGATAAGTGCAATGATATTTTCTGGCAGCAGAGTGTGCAGTCGTGCAGATTTCCATCCTTCCCTCTGTCTTGGGAGCAGCTCTACATAGACATTGTCCAATATCATCATGTGATGTGGTTTATAAGTCTGAAGGGTCAAGACAAGATACCACTATCTCTGACTCAGATCAGCTTCAGATCAACTTTTTTTTAACATTAAGTAAATGAACACATGCACACACACACACACACACACACACACACACACACACACACACACACACATCATTCTCACTCATCTGAACAAATGTGACCTCTAACAGTGTGATCAATATTAATGATCAGTTTGACCATCAAAACATCATCTGCAGCATCAGCTCACCACATCACATAGACGACTCGCTGTGTGCAGGAGAGAGAGCTGCCATGAATATTGACATGTGTAATGGGCTGCATTATTGGAAGTGAGTCTCTATAACCAGAATACACACACACACACATATGCACACACACACATTATTTCTTATCAGAGAACACGGTGGAATTGTGGAATTCTTGACTTGAACTTTGACCCTGCAGCTGAAAGCAGAGAATGGGGGGGTCGGGGTGAACTGAACAGACTGTTTGGTTTGTCACTGCTCTTCCTTCGCATCAATGAGAATAACGTACATAAAACTGAAGATTCATAGGTCTGGGCTTCATATAATGCTTTTTGTGTATTATTCAAGTTTAGAGTGAAGGCAGCCTGCTCCAAAAAAGAATTCTGCCCAGAAACCACCTTTAAACCCACGATGGAAAAGGAAAAATAACTAAACACTGAACCAGTTTTTTGAGTAGACGAAATCTAGATTTTCAACTAAACATTAAACAGTTACCAAACTCCCCGATAGACAGTAGAAAACCTGGTGACACAAGGTTTATGAAGATGTTACAGTTTTTTTTCCAATAGTTTTCACATTTGGCTCAATACCATTCCCACTTTTTTTTTCTTACATCTATTTATACGGCGCACTTTGAAACACACATCCGAGCACATCGGTTAACCTTCGACGTGAAATGCACTTAAACCAGCGAAACACTTCATATTTCACACAAAAGTGTCTGTTTCTGCCGTATTATAGCAGCTGCTCACTCCCATAAGGCTTCTCTGTCACTCAGTGTACAATCGAATAAAAACCACGAACAACTTACAGCAGTGGAAAACGCATAAAACACGTGTTCGTCTTTGCTCTATTTCTGCAGGCGCAGGTTATTTCAGACCTGGCTCCCACAACAGATGTCATGACGGAGCCTGGTAAACTTACACTAAACCAAATTCATATATATGTTTTACACTATCTGAACAGTTTTTAAATGCTAATGTGAAACTATATATGACAAATCTTTTTTTTCATACACTTAATTATGAGTGTAGACATCACTCAAATCACTCAAAATACATTAGCACCAAAAAGAAACACACACCTGGGTAGATTGTGGAAAAAAGTGGAAATGCATCTTTAATTAAAAAAAAAAAAAAACTAAATGAACTGATTGAACTCCTCATTAAAGCCTTCGATTATATTGTTATTTATGAAGTTGTGTATTTGCTGTTTGCTGTTGTGGTTTTGCTGGTGGTGAACACTGACTATAAACACCATGTAAAGGAGGCCTGTACGCTCTTTACTCCACGTCATCTACTGATTTAATAAAATGTGTTAAGTGTTTTAGTGTCACCTCTGAGTTTACAGTCTTTGCAATTGCCTCCTTATGGATTTCATCAAGTTTGACATTTAAATAATTTACCTTTTTCCTTCTTTTATAATTAAGATGAATTAAAGTGCTGAAATCTGTTAGATTTCTGTAACATAATGTTTTTTTTTCCATTTCTGTTTCATTGAACAGGACGGGGTGAGGGGGGGGATGAGGTGCAGCAGAGGCCTTGAGGCTGCTTGGTCACCACCAACATGGCGTCTGGAGGTTCAATCCAAATGGAACATTTTCTCCACCGTGTTTCCCAACAGTTGATAAAAGTCGGCCAGGAGCTTCCCAGTTGGTCCAGACGTTCCCGGTTCCCAAATGTCTCCTGTGATTTTTCCTCTAGTGCCACCAGGAGGTTTCGCATGTGGACATCGTCGTCATAACGTGTGATTCTCCATCGACAGGTCTGGCCAATATTTTTGTTCATAAGCGAAAAATTGCCAAAAGCAGGAGCGCTGCTCGCATGGCTGTAGACTCTTAGGACCTGATTGACTAAAATCCCTAATAAAAAGTATGAAATTACGCGTGCGTCCTAACAGACGGCGTGTGTGCTTAATGGGTGTTTAGAGGGTGACCAACTAAGCATAATTTGGTGAATACAGGTGAAGACGCGGTGGAGACAGCAGGATTTAAATGAGGGTTTTGCATGTTTTAATGGTTTCCATGTAGAGGTTTTTTTTTGCGTCAGTTATGCGTTTGCACGCGCAAAATTAAAATTGGGCCATTAAAATTGGAGATGTTAGTGGAAGAGGCGAATCGACATTTTGATCGTATGACAAAAAAATAAAGAGGCTTCTGTGAGTGAGTCACAGTAAATGTGTTTTTGAGAATGATTTTGTGGGTCGTTGAGTAAGAATCTGTTTTGAATTGTAGAAGTGATTTTTCAACACTCATCGGTTTATTGCAGGCTGTTCGGATCACGCGAGCCGAGGGGAACAGTCCAGCAGCCACCATTAGCTTATCCTAATCTACAAGAGCATATGTTTAAACAAGGTGTTTTCATCATTAAATATTATCGAATGGAAATAAAAGATCCTCCTACATTGTGCCGACGTCTCCTCCATGCTACATTAAAGCAGCCCTTAGTCTGGAGAAGATTTGATTTAGCACGTCTGACATGTCCACGGTTCTTTAAAATAAAGAAAATGCGTGATGCATGCAGTTTACACGGATTACTCGAGGCCAAACGACAATCTATGTAAAGAAATCATAAACGTTATTATAGTTAATAACGGGGGTTTCTAACGGAGAGGATTGAAGCGCGCTTATGTAGCACATGAACAGGAGGAGATAAAAGGAAAAGGGAGAAGTCGAAATAGGAAACATGGGGGATGAGAACTTAGGGAGAAATAGAAAGAAGGAGGGATGAAAGTAACAGAGAGAGAAAGAGAGAGAGAATTTCATCACTGGCAGAGCGGCGCCTCATTTCTCCTTCTGACCTCACAATGACCTGACAATGGATGGAGAGAGAAAGCGAGGGAAGGAGAAGGGGAGCGTACAGACAGGTAGAGAGGGAGAGCAAGAATGAATATGCAAGGACACACACACACACACACACACACACACACACACACGTGCACAGAGGTAGTTATTGTTTACAATATTTCCCTCCCAATTCTGAACTTAATGATGACACTTATTGGGTTGAGAAGGTTAAAAAAGAGATAAGGGTGAGACAGTTACCATGGCAACGCACGTGACGTCATGTGTTTAGTCTTGTGGGTTTTTAGATTTTTTTGGTCCGCGTGTCAGTTCAGACTGAACCATGTCGAGTGTGTGTGTGTGTGTGTGTGTATTCTCTGTTTAATTTAAACTATCAGAACTTTTATTATTTCATTCTCTTGTTCAATCTCTTCTTCCTTCATGTTGTCACATTTTCCATTTGCTTCTGCTTCCATGTTTCCCTGCATCCTTTCCTCCTTCCGTTCTTTCTCATCGTTTTTTTGTGCCTGCTTTGGACAGCAGGGTTGTAGTTTTTTTGCTATGGACAGACGTCCACATTTCTAATTATCAGGTTTATAAGGCTGCAATGCTAATGGGAGAAAATATTCCATATAGGCCAAGAAAGTCCATAACCCTCGAAATGTGTTAGAAAACTGATGGAAATGTTAGTGAACATAATTGAATTGCTCCTTTTTATTACCATGATGCATTCAGCAGTAAGAGCTTTTGTTGTCTGGGGTAAATTAAAAGGTTGTCATCCATACTTCTTCTTTTTCTCACTTAAACTGACAAGTGGTAGTGACACGTTTCACTGTTTAAAGAGCTAATCTGACACTTCTGGTATGCGTCTTTTTACACTCTTCTTGAAGTTTTGATGCTTCGAAGGCCGACATGTTAAATCCTGCATTAGGTGATCTTTCTATAAGGTGCTGTTACTTCTGTTATTAGTAATTGTTTTACTTTTTAAGCAAAAAACAATCCTCATAGATTTATTTTTAATTTTATATTTCACATGATCTGTGTTTCACACGATCTGTGGACTCATAAACATTTACTGTACTAGAATATATATATATCATAAATACTGTAATAATGTTCACCACATTAAGATCAATGAGCTTTTAAATTATTATCAAGTCCAAGAATCATTCCAATCAGCATCGACGTGGTCAGTAGTCACAGTTTTCATCTGGAAATGTGACTCTTTTTTTTCTCCTGTTGTATAAGTGCTACTGCTATAGTTTTCTCTTATTTCTGCTGTATTATTGTCACACGTTTATCATCCATTTTATCTTGTTTCTTGCACTTCTGTAAGAAAAAAGTTGTATCATTGTTTGAATTTATTTAGCTATTGATCATAGATAACACAAATGAATGATTGAATGAAAAAGGCTGATTCCCATCTGTCTACGTCATCTTTTCTCAGGACTGAAATTGCTCTACTGATATGACGAATGGCTGTGTTGTAACACCTGTGTTGTAGAGTGGAGGGGCTCGTCTTTAAAAACGCTGTGTCATTCATTTTGTACGTTTTCATCTGTGGATGTTTTGCTCTCTGCTCTTCCTCCTACGCTCATGCGTTTTCTCTTCTTTGCATGTTTCCCTCCATGTTCCCTTTCTTCTCTTTGAGGCAGAGCGACCAGAAGGTGCTCATTTGGTATATCTGCACAAAAACACACAATCCCCACACACACACACACACACACACGCACACCTTAATGCATGGTGGCATGCTGTGCTGCATGCCCCCCAGGGTGTGTGTGTGTGTGTGTGTGTGTGTGTGTGTGTGATGGAGAATAGGAACAGAGTCATTGCCCTGCTGCTGAACCCACGTTTCTGTCCTCCCCTTCCATCTCTCTCACATGTCTGATGTATGCAGCTCGGCGATCGCAGCCCTCAAACCTTTTCAGCACGTCTTCATTGCCGAAACATCCGAATAAACAAAAGGAATTTATGGAACGAATGTAAAGATAAGCCCTGTGGGCGCACGTGTTCCACTCCTGCTTCCTCTCTTCCCCTCCATCACGAGCACTCGTGCATTTGAAAATGTTAATATATATATTTCCATCTGTGCAGCAGAGCGCCATAAAACACACAAACCAGCACATTTACTGTGGCTGCAGCCTCCCTCCTGAGAGATGGTGATCAGGTTGTCGTTTTGCACCTGTGCGCGTCCACGCTGCCAATAAAGTCTGTCCAATGCACTGGTTTCATGCATGGAAACCAACCGTAAACCCCCAACATGAATAGATATTCCTATCTATGCAGGTGAGAGGATGCACTGCGTCAAAGGAAACTACACCCCCTGTTTTATAGAACCTCTGCGTCCTTGATGATTAGTTTCCAAACGGACACTGCTGTGTACTGTAAATAAAGTGTTTAGTTTTGCAGTATTATAAAGTAAAATAAATTTTAGCAAACGGTTGTCTATTCACACATGCAACAGACGGAAAGTGTTACCGGAACTGGAAACAGTTGTTTGCTGGCATGACACAGATGAGCGATGTAGGAACCATAGCAACGAGAAAGATGCTAATACATGAGGGAAGACTGCATTTCTGTTGTTAGCTCTCCCTGTGGGTTTATATGAGCAACACATTCAACATTACACGTCATTCACTGGTGATATCAAACTGGCTCAGTGAAGTATGAGAGTGTGCTGCACCAAAGTGAATCTATAATCCTATAATGACATCTGTCCTTCACTGTGTTTGTTGTATCAATGCAGCTGATTGATAAAGCACATCACTGTAGTGGTAGGAGTGGATATTTAGCTAAAGACTGATGTCTTCATTCCAGTGTTTATTGAACACATAATGAGCAGTGACAAACGCTCAGGCGTCCCCAGCTCGACGTCTCAGCTCGCTTCACTCAGTCTGTGTCACTTCATTTTCTACATTTTTGCCGGACACGCTGATCTTGGGCTAAACACCTCCATGTTCATGTTCATGCTCTAGTATTTATAACCCCTAACCTCCACCTCCAACAGTGGAAATGGTGTTTATCTGTGTTGGTTTTCTCCTGAAATCACAACTGTCTATTATAATTTAATGAAAAGATAATGGTATAATTGTGTGGTGTAAATAACTATTAAAATCTTGTACAGTATATTTACATGTGAACATTGTGTATTAATATTGCATAATATCAGATACTCCAGCTAGGTTTGGTTTCTTTCCCACATATATTTGAAATCTGGAGGAAACTTAAAATGGAATAATCTTTTTTTAATTGATTATTTATAATTATTGAACTATATTGCCCATAAAAGAGGAAAAAAACACAATATAAATGGCAAATTATGATGATCACTATACAATAACTTGTTTGTTGCCTTTGACTCAAATCTGTGTCACTGTGTAAAATCAACTCGACTTGAATCGTGGTGGTTGATAACACGTAAGACAACAGGAAGCCGGCTCTCCGTGCTCTGACCTGGTTTTGAACCCGGACCTGAACCTTCGCTGACCCCCCAGACGGGACACAACGAAAGCCACTCAGTCAGCGGACGTGTTAGAGGAGAAACACGTCTGCTGCTCGCACTGTTCTGAACCTCCAGGTTGTGAAGGTGTCGCGTCTCCTTTTGAAATGCGATGCTACGTCGTAACCATTTATTTGGTCAGGGTTACTTTCAAAGAGAAGATCTTTTGCTGTTAACAAAAGGCAAAGACGAGATGTTTAACTACAATATTCTCTAAGACTAAGGGTTTGTCCACTGACTGAAACGTTCCAAAGATGGTGTCAAAGTCTCTGTATAACATATAACTTCATGAATCGTGTTTTTAGGTAATTGAGGTAGCCATGATGGTGAACTCTGATTGACCCCACACCAAACCCACTCTGACCCTCTCAGGCAGGACGTGTGTCCAGTGTTCCTGTTTGACATTAAGATTTCTAAGATCACAAGTCCTTAAATGATATATTTTCTGATGTGAAGAAGGATGAGCTGTGTTGTGGACATAATCTTTTCAGACTCTGATGTGAGTGTTATTTCCTTAAACAAGCCTTCGCCCTAACAGCAACATTACATCGTATCAGCATTAGCAAACAATGACTATAAATGAATACAAATGACCATTTAACCGGTGCTGTACAACAGCCAACATCGTGACCTTTGACCTCAGGCTGTGGCGACCCGAAATCGACCCCGGACAGACCCCGCCGTGACCCCAGCGGGGCAGGAAGTGAAGGTGGTGTTCGCATGGGACGGGATGGATTCTTTTGAATGACTTCATCAATAAGCAGCAGCAGCACCGAGCTCAGCGGAGGGGAAACGTCTCGCGTGTTCGTAGAGAGGCCGCGTCGCGTCTAAGATGGCCGCTGCGGCTTCAGCGTTGCTAACTCTAAAATGGCTGCTGCAGGAAAAAGCATGCGACTGGTGTGTTAATGCTGATTTGACGTGTTCCGTGGTAAACCACAGCTCCCTGAACACGACTGAGAATCAAGGAATTGAGTGGATTAGTAGACGTCTGCTGAGTGTGTTCACTCAATCACGACTGGAAATGCAGTGTTACGGGCAAAAAGTTGAGTTTGGAACGCCGGACACTTCTCGCCGTCAGCAGCTTCCATCTTGTCCATGGAGGGGAAGGGGCAAAGATTTCAAAGTAAGACGTTTCCATTTTTTTTTGCGGGTGAGGTTTCACTCGGGGTTGTTAGTTTACCACCTGAAAACATATTAACATTTAACAAAGTGACATATTAACTGACCTGAAGACCACTGTTACTGCTGCTGGTTGGTGCAAAGTGCATTCTGGGATATGTGGCTGCACGTTGACCCCTTCGAGGAGGCAGCATGCAGTGAATACTGTAGGCCGCACAGTTGTGTGTCATTTGAGACTTTTGACTTTTTGAGAAGCTTTGCCATGTGTGAATGTAAAACCTTCATAGAGGTGAAGGCGGACACAGCTAATGCTCTGCCATTAAGTGACTAAAGAATTTATACAGACTTAAGATATTTTGACAAACCTGTCATTCTTTACAATTTTCCACTGCTAATATCATAAGCTACTTTGTTTACTGCTTTATAGCTGCATTAATTTAATTTTTTGCCCCTTGGTCATCAGATTATTAAATTATTTATACCATATAAAGGTGAGGTGAGTAGAGCTGGAAACCTAGTGATATGTTTTTTCTTCACTATGAGTGAAAGCTTTTCAAATAACACAATTATTTGATGTATTATTATAATTATAATAATCCTAGTGCAGATTTAAGTCCTTTTGACAAATTGCGTGCTTGGAAAAAAAAATCTTCACCATTAAATGAATCTAACCTAATCTTATCTGATTTTATCCGATCGAATCTAATCCCATCACATCTAATCTAATAACTGTTCTTAAAATTCATTAGCCAATCAAAACAATTTGGTGTAATTTTTGCGTTCAGGGAATATTTATGTGGCGTCCCATCAAAGTATTAAGTTTAAAGTCTCTCTCTATTTGACAAAGTGTCAGGTGTAAACTGCAGCAGCGTCACCTGCCCACTGACCCCTCTGTGAACCTGTGCGTGGGAGCCGACCCCAGGCTGAACCCGGCCGAGGTCAAAGGTCAGGGTTGAAGGCCGGGTCGCTCCGCCGAGGCAGAGGTGCAGAGTTAAAGGCCAGGTCACTGTCCTGGAGAGGAAGAACTCCCTGTGGGTGCAGCACCTCCTACAGGAAACATGTAGCCACTGCCTCTACCACAATTACAGTCTGGAAAACAGTGTGGAAGACGATGTTTCTGCCTTAGTTTAAAATTCAGTTTCGATAATTTGCTGATCAAGATTTTTTTTTGGGGGGGGGGAAATTAAAATATTTGAGATAAATTCATTTTTTACCTGACAACAGCAACAATTTCAGTGCTGAGTGTGAAATGTAAATCCGGAAAAGGCAAGTAGCTGCTAAAAATTGTAATACTCACTAAATATGCAAAAACACTGTACACGCAGAAATGCATTTTCCATATTTGTTTTAGCACCAATGACATTAAAACAATAAAAAATAGATTTAAGATTTTTTTTTAACTCATAATAAAAAGTATAATAAACTATGATAAGTATGTATGAATATTTTTTGCTAAATTACTTTAAGTTACTGGTCATGTTTTATGGAATTTTTTCAAATTTCTTTCTTTTTTCTCATTTTAACAAACCTGGTTTATATCATAGATTTATTGATGGACTTTATTAAATTAAAACTAATCCAACAACCCTTTTCCAGCACAATAGATACTATATTCACCATTAAGCAAGTTACAGAATAAAATAATAATTTTTATAATATACATATATTTTTTATAATGAAGTTCAAACGATATGGAACTCAATGCATTGTACTCAAAAATGAAAAATATAAAATATTGGTGGGTTACCATGATTTGGTGAAGGATATTGCTAAAAAGTTGGTTGTAATAATTCATGTTTGTACATATGGAAATTTACATTTCCTTTGTCAATTTTTAAATCAATTATATTTTGCATAAAAAAATACTCTCTCTCACAACTCATTTTGTGTGTGTGTGTGTGTGTGTGTTGGTGTGTGTGTGTGTTTTGCTGGACTACGTTTAGGCCACTTTCTTTTAAACAGCATTTAGATTTAGGGAAATATAATGCACAGAAAATATGATAAAACCGATAACTAAATTTTCCCCTTTTGGCCCGTTATAGACATAATTGTCATTTTAATTAACCTGTATTTTGTATTAGTTTATTGATTTTTTTTAAATACAATAAACTGTTTGTTTTAAAAATTACATTTTACTTATACTTTTTTTCATTATTCATTCATTCATTCATTTATAATTTCATTTAATTCAATTCCTAAAATTCTTGCTATGGCAATGATATATAAAATATATAAAAATTAGTGCAGAGAAATCTGTATGTATGTTTATACCCTATAATAACTACAAAATGCCCAATGTGAAGCACGCAGAAGGCAACAGTGTAATGGATTACCTATTTGTAGTCTGTTGGGTGCAAGTAGAATATTGGAAGAGCAAATGCATGAAGGGCATTTAACTAGTGCTTTAGGCCTCAAAAGAGCTAATTACAAATCTCTAAGAAAAAACGACAAAATAATAAACAAATGAAGAATTAATATTTGCTTGACTAAAAATTAATGCAGTTTTCTCAAGGAAATTCTTAGTAATTAACTAAACTTAAATAACTGTCTCAGCTCTTGTCTCTCCTCCCTTTAATAAGTACCAAATTCAGTCTTTCTTTAAAGGAAATTTACAAATAAATATCTAGAAAATAACAGACTGACAAAGTAAAAAGCAGAACTGAGACAGTTTTTCTTAAGAATTGCTGTCCACATGTAAAAAGTCTGTTGCAAAAGTGTCGGATTGTAATAGCAAAGACAGAACAACAACAATATTTAAGAATTTCTTTATTTATGTGAATTAAAACAGAATCCGATAATAAGTTTATGATGATTTATCTCAAATTGTAATTATGTAAAGTACGTTTATTGTATATATATATATATATATATATATGTGTGTGTGTGTGTCTGTGTGTGTGTCTGTGGATAATCCTGTCTCTGCATTTGACCATCCACTGACCCGGGCCGGAGGTTGACCGCCATGTGACTCTCGCCTCTGTTGCTGTGGCAACGTAGTGACCCCAGACTAACCCTTGCACCGGTCGCCGTGGCCACCGGCTGACCCTTCCTCAGGGCATGCGTGTGTGTGTGTGTGTGTGTGTGTGTGTGTGTCAGATGATCACCGAGTGACCACCACTCGGCTGGTCAAAGGGTCTGTGTGTGACTGTGTGTGTGTGTGTGTGTGTGTGTGTAGACGGGTGAACTTAGCAGCCGGTCATGAGATCAAAAGGTGATAAACATACAGGAGGAAATTGACATAGAATACATAGAAATTAGAGATCACTACTTCCAAGTATTGATTATTTATTAGTCCTATGCATTTGGTCGTTGAAGCAGATTAAGTTAATGCATCCACTTTAGTTTTTATTTCTTAGGGTAAGGTAGGGTTCAGATCCTAATAATTAAACAACACTGTGATAATAAACAATGTAATATTATAATAAGATTATTTAAAAATATAATAAGACTTCACTAGTTTGAGTTTTGAGGAATAAAGGAGAATTCATATTCAGTGAAAAAAGTGTGTCACGTTGAAGAAAAAATGATTTATGATTATAAGAAGGTTTAGGTTCATAGACTGGGCCTTAATGAGAAAGTTATTAGTCTCTTCTCACTCTGAGAAAGGAAATGAATACGTGTATTTCCCACAATGTTTAACTTTTCCTTTGGGAAGATGAAAAGAGTAATGAATGAATTCCCTGACAGAAGAAAACGCACAGAGAAAGAACGATGGAAGTGTGGAGCGTAAAAGAGAAGAGGGTCAGACAGAGAAAGTGAGACAAATGAGGAGTCAGCAGGTCAGAGGTCAAAGTAGAGCCTCTTTATGTGTGGATGTGTGTGTCTATACGTTGAGGAGGAGTGTGATCCGTGACCTTTGACCTGTGGACTTCCCTCCCTAACAGAGAGAACCACTAAATACACATTGAGACAATATGGACATACTGGCTGATGAGCTGTGTGTGTGTGAGCTGTGTGTGTGTGAGTGTGTGTCTGTGTGTGTGTGTGTGTGTGTGTGTGTGTGTGTGTGTTGCATTTACGGTGTCTAACTGACATTCTGAATCAAACAGCAGAATAATCTTCACTTCCACTTCAATTCATTTACATTTAGAAATGTACAGCAAGAATGACAAAGGTCAAAGGTCATGGATGATGATACCATGTTAAAAGGATTGTTTTACCGCCACCAGGGGGCATCAGGGAGCAGCATGGAGGTGGACTGTTGTTATTACACTATATATGAACAGGGAAATGGTGATTTACCCAAATAGGATGTTTAAATGCGTTGTGGTGGTGATTATACAGAAGATATGTTGATGTTTCCTCGGAGCAAAAGCACAGGTGCAAATAGCAAAATGAATGATGACTAAATTATATTTAGCTGTTTCAGTTTTAGGGTCCTGGCATTGCTCATTATCCCACTGTCATGGTTCATATATAGATATAAACTCAGAGATGCCACATCCGGCCTATGGGATGTCACCACTCTGCTGCAGCTGGGAGATTTTTACAGTAGGAAATGCCAGACTCCTGTGACACTCTTGGATGTTCCAGCGAGTGGAATACAAAGGAAAGACAGAGGAAAAAGACAGGCATGGACAACAAGGAGCAGAAGGGACTGTCGGCTGCCTGTCCAGTTTTAGGAGTTATAGCATTGACAAGTTTTGTTACTTTTTCGAACCATTCATTTCAAAGTCTGTGTTATTTTCAAATTGATTCCCAATGAATCAATTCTAATACACCCCACAGCAGTAAATCACTTTCTGCAACTGCAGAGTTGTACTTCAATCCTACTAAATCAAAGAAAAAAAAATGGTAAAAGGTAAAGGTAATGGTAAAGTACGGCTTTCCTGAGGATATTAATATCCAATTTTTAGTTTTATCTTCAGTACTTTTGTTTTTATGTGTGCAAAACCTCAAATGTAACTGTAAATAATTTGTTTTGTAATACTGCTGTACTGAAACGTAGCCATGCAATCAGTGAATAAGCGAGGTGTGCAGCAGATTCCTGTTAGTTCAACTCTCCGGCTGCAAAATAACGACAGGTAAGGTGAGCTGAGCCGTTAGTTGTTATGGAAACAAAGTGTATGATTTGCTTTGTGTTTCCTCTCATCTGCAATTTATCCTCCCTCCCTCCCCCCTCCAAAAAGAAAAAAGAAGAAGAAAAAAGAAGCCATGTGTGAATACAGTGTCTAACAGTCTCAGTCCATTCGTGTCTCCTCTATCTGTGTTAGTCACATTATGAAGACAGATAGACATCGTTTGGTAAAGAGAAAATCTGATTTACTGTAAGTTTATCAGGAGGCACATGTCTGGGAGAGGCAGAGAGATGGAGGCGAGGAGGAGGAGGAGGAGCGGGAGCAGAGGAGAAAGCAGGAAGGAGGGAAGGAGGAAATAGAAACAGGCTGGGAGAGAGGAATAGTGATGAGGAGAGGAGGGAGGAGGACATGACGGAGTAATGATGGAGAAGATGAAGGGATGGAGGGAGAGAGACAAGGCAGAGGGAGGTGTAAGGAAAGCAGATGGATGATGCTATTGGACAGTATTTCATGTCCAACTGTGCCGCCTGCCACTGGGCTCACAGCGGGGTGTGTGTGTGTGTGTGCGTGTGCGTGTATGTCTGTATGTGTGTGTGTGTGTGCATGCATGCTTCACATGCTCGTCTTTATGTTTCAAATGGAAAATGGTGTGTACGGCTGCATGTGTGAGAGGGAGCATACGTGTTATCCTTGGGTTACAAAATCTGAAATGTGTGTGTGTGCGTGTGTGCGCGTGTGTGTGTGTGCCCACTGTGAGATTAATTCAGCCCAATTAATTGGGCTGAGATTGAAAATGAAACGAGGACACAGCTGAGCTCATCCCTCTTTCTTCTCTCTCTCTATCTTACCTTCCCTGCTTGCTCCATGCATTTGTTTTCTCTTCTGCTGATTTGAACCCATCTTATAGACTATCTTTGGTCCGTTTTGTGCAACATACACACATCTGGCTCCTTCCTTTGGTTACACACACACACACAACACACACACACACACACAGATGGTCACACAATTACAAGCTTTTACAGAAAAACATCCTTGAGAAGATGGCGCATTGGGATGCAGAAGTTACAGATGTCTTTGCGTGTGTGTTTTAACATGAGAGCGATGACAGGTTTAACAATGACCTTTTCTGAGAAATGAGATCGACCAGTTCAACCCTGCTGTATCAGCTGAGTGTGTGCGTGCGTGCGTGCATACATGAATCCATTGAATGCATACGTGTGTGCATGCAAGTGTGTGTGCGTGGGTGCGTGCAGAAGGTGGTCACTCTCTCTCTCTCTCTCTCTCTCTCTCTCTCTCGCTCTGCAGGGTGACACTCAGAGTGCTGATTGGTCCCCGGTCTGTTGAGCAACTCAATTATTCCCGTTAATACTGCTAACATAATGACACCTCAAACAGTGAGCCTATTAACACACAAACATGCACACATACACACACACACACACACACACACATAGTCTATTATATATTTGCACACATGCATCTATACACATGTATAAAAACACTCCCTACTACATGAACATGTATGGGTATAGCAGGTCACCATTAAAGAGAGAAATGAAGAATGCAAATAATGAGATGATTAAAACAAAGCTTTTGTTGGTCCTATAATGTAATTGAAAATTAGCTACACAAATTAAATGTTTTTTTTCTCAGCCAAAGCCTTTTAACTTTAGCTTTCTTTATAAAATGACCACTTTATCAACGTGTTCTCTTACTGGTGCTCTAGTGAAGAGGAATCTCCACAGTTTTCAAGAAAAAAAAGTCTTTTTGGTTCACACTCAACAAATTCATTCATAACTTTTTCTTCAGTAAAATGAACCTGGTTGTGAAACATGGACAGTGAAGAAAAATGGCAGGATATCACGACTGGTGTAATGTTATTTATGTATGTGTAGAGGAATCAGCAAAAATTTGGGTCTCCGTCTTCCTATGTCGACCCCATCTGAAACTCAGGTTGGATTGTACCTCCTGGCATATAGTCATATTTAAAAGGAAACCACTAAAATCAGTAGAATCAACACGTGGAGAATTCGGGAAGAAAACTTGCTACTGTCAGTCAATCTGGGCTCGAACCTCATTTAAGTCGGCAAAATACGAATGTTGCTTTTGCTGTATAAATGTTTGTCTGTTTGGTTTGGGTCAAAGGGTCAGACGGAGGGAAAGGGAGGAAGGCGAGGGCTGGAGGAGGAGGGATCCCTGTGGAGGAGGACAGGATGGATGGATGGCTGGATCGCACGCCAAGGAGAGGAGGGAGGGAGGGAGGGAAAATGGAAGGAGGTGAAGGAACGCAAGATGATGACTGGGAAAGAATGGGGGGCTGCATGTGTGTGCGTGTGTGTGTGTGTGTGTGTGTGTGTGTTAAGATAGGCAACATCCGCCACAATTTTTATGGCTTAGAAACTGAACCGCACCCATTACAATACCACACCCAGTTACATACAAACACATAGATACACACAACTGGTTCAACAGGTAAAAAGCAGAACAGTACAAGTTAGTTACTGTAGGTGTATATGAATCTTTGTATAAAATAAAAACAATTAAATTTAACTAAATTAGTTTAGTAGAGAGTTGAAATTTTGGAAACACCCAAAATTCTATGTCTGGCATTCTGAATAAAAGCTGAGAAATATAATTATGTGATTATGGTTTCAGGTAATGTAATGCACTTGCTTGTGGGGCTAAAAGACACATTGTCATGAATTTGATCGCCTGTTCTTTATCCTTCTAGTATCTGCAGTCGGCTGGCGAATCAGTAAACTAGTAAACAGTGAACTAAAGTTGCTTCACCTCTTAGAGGTAATAACTCGAAGATTACTTTTCCATTTCATCCCTTCAATGCAATCATTACATCCACCGTCAGATAGCAGGAAGTCACGGCAGTGCCATGAGTTGAGAATTTAGCCTATTGGATATATTTCCCAGCTTTAACGCAGCATTTTGTTTTCATACGAGCTAAATGAAAAAACACAACAAAGTGAGTCATAGTATGCATATGTATTTGTCAACGATTATTATGTGAGTACATCTCACGATTCACGGACTAGCCTGTACTTATTTAATGATAAATGAATGCATATGAATTTATTTCATAGCCTAACGTCATTGTGAAATGAGCTGAAAATGCATAGGCAACACGTGATGTTGGTGTGCGTTAGCTTTCTAGAAAAGGAGAAAAACATCTCAGTTTGTTGCAGATGTGATGTGTCCATGCGTCCAGCATAGGTTTAGACTTTATGGGGAATACGAGGGATTCACCCTCCTCAGTATTTACAACACATGCTTTTGTCTTCCCCAATAGACATAAAAAAATAGTATTTTGTAAAATATCATGTCTCTCTATGCCAATTCAGTAGTGATAGTATTAACTGGGAGAAGTTGATATATTATATGAATTGTCACCTGGTGATTTCTGATTTCTTAATTTGGACTTTTTCTTTACATACATAAAGATAGTTCCACAATAAATGCATGATATAATAATAATAATACATTATATTCTGCATATCAGATGGTGTGTTAACGACTAAACTTAAGTCATTTCACACAGAGCAACACGAGTCACAGTTGTGCTTATGCGGCATATTCACAGGAACATAATCACGTTAAGGCTTAAATGACATTATTACCGGATTAACGGTGTGCACATGAATGTAGCCACTAATGATAACATGGTACAAATTTTCCTATATAGATAGCCTATAATTAAACAGACACCCCATTCAAAAATAACTAAAGCAAATTATTAGCACGATTATAAGATTCTACAGCTATGCAAGTCAAGTTCTGTTCCTGGATGGTTTTAGGATGAGCAAAACGTAACACACAAACTTTTCAAATAGTTTTTGCTGAACACTGAGTGAGAAGCTGACATACAAGGACATAGAGGTGGAAAATATAGGGATAATAGCTCCTATTTTGTCCCATGAAAAGAATTCATACTGTAGCTTTTAGTTGTTCACATGTAAAACTACAGAAATAAAACGTCAGGGGTTTGCTAAAAGTCATTAAAACCCATCCAAAAGGGCATGGCTTCTCCAAATGTCATGGCAATCCATCCAACACTAAGTTACACAAGTTACAAAAGATAAGTTTGCATGCACATAAAAGACAATTGATTACCTATTGCACTAAGTTTAGTAAATACTATTTTGTCATGGAATATGGAAAGTAAATAATTTCTTTCTTCATTAAGATATATGAAATAAGTATGACTTTATGAGTTACATGTGTTAATGTGTTTATAATCACCACATTATGTGCTAATCAGCTACAGTAGTAAAAGAGGGTGATATTTAGCTAAGCAGATAAGTCTGTGTTAGATTATTATATTACTGTAGCTCTTTATTATTAGGTTGTTAAAGGGAGCGAGAGAATGATGGACATTGACCATTTTGTTGTTGAGAATCCAGCGGTTACAGGGATGTGGACTTCAAACATGGCCGCCAGAGCAGGCCTCATCGCCTGAAGACATTCTTCACCCCTCACTCATGACATTCTGATGTTCACTCGCAACACTGCATGTTAGGAACTGAACCAGCCCCGACATCAGTTTGACTGATGTCAGAATGATAATGCGATACCCTAATGACACCCAAAGGAGAACCTATCGTTTCTTCTGTGGAAAAAAACAAAAAAAAAGTGAATGAGGGACGGAGGGGAAGGGAGAGGAGGTGGGAGACAGGTTAAATAGAGACAGAAAGTACGAGACAGAGACAGATAGATGTGTGCGCTCGCTCGCCCCGTGCTGCGCCGAGTCATTGGTGTGTGTTTGTACGATTCTCACGGTGTGAAAAATGTCCCCGGTGTCAGAGCGTGAGGAGAATTATCGTCACGGAAACGACCTTCCTGACACCTCAACTCTGACCTCTCCTGTGACCCCTGGGTGGAGCGGGGGGGGCCTTGGTAGGATATGCCTGTTTCCCAGAGAGACAGTTACAACACAGCAGGAGCTAGGAACATATTCTCTCTCTCTCTCTCTCTCTCACACACACACACACACACACACACACACACACACACACACACACACACACACACACACACACACAGAAACACCATGAAACAGCTTTGAAAGTACTGATACACAAACAGTGTATGAGAACATACACAACATGAAGGACGCACACACCCTGGGAACTAGAACACGTGAGGAATGTAGGGCTCATTTCCCTTTGCTGTCTGATAGTGTGCTTATGTGTGTGAGTGTGTATGATCACACACATCTGTTTTCACACTGTAACTTGTTATTAAAATACACTCAATATATTGATATAAACTATATATACATTTATCCGCTTTCTGTGGTGCAGAGCTGTCTGTAAAATAAAGACAAGAGGCTTGTAATTCTTTGGTAAAGCTTTCAAACTATTTATCTTTTTTTTTTTTTAAATTGACTTGACGCTGATCCGTTTGGGGATGGAGACATTTTCTGTTAAAATTGTTTTACATGAACCCTTGTTTCCCCAAATCTCTGCAGCCTGGACACATAGAACTACAATGGTCGTATTTATGGGAACACACCTGGCTGAAATAACTTCTGAACTAAACAATCTTGAGCATCAGGGTGTTAGCATAATGACTATTAACATGATATAAAACACGACTGTCCCACGACTTTTGATTCCTGCAATCGCCATTTGAAATCAGTCAACATATCTTTATTCATTTGTATGTATGTCCCAGTGTATTACGGTTGTGGCAGAAAGAGATGACCAGATAAAATAGAAAAAAATAGTCGGGGAACGAAAAGGAGAAACAGTGAGATAAAGAAAAAAACAGAAAGGCATGAGAGACGCTGGAAAAACATTACAGACTAACAATAACAGCGGAGAATTCCCAGACTGCAGGAGTTTCTCTGGGAATGTCGGAGTGAGGGATGAGAACAGGAACGACTGGAATAAACAGAGTCGACGGAAGATGGTTAAATTTCCTACAGAAAATATGATTGTTACATGAATATATGATTATTATTTTTTTACCTGGATATAGAAACATACTGTGTGCATGAGTCAAACTTCTGATCATATGACCAATGAAGATGTTCAGCCAATCAGGAAACAGAAAAACACCCAAATAAATTCTGTATTAAAAAGCCATTTAATCACGATAGATAGGTAAACTGTCAACATGACTTTGGGAGATTTGCAGCTCCTCCTTCTTCCTGCCGTCCTCCTCTTTTCTGTTCTCCTCATTTTATTTCTGCCCTCCTACTCTTTCTATTATTCTCTCTGTTTCTTCAAAGTGACTTTGGTGTGAGTGTATGAGTCTGTGTGTGTGTGTGTGTGTGTGTGTGTCTTTATTCTTTTCCTAATGGAGATTCATGACTCTGTCAATGGGGAGGTGAGAGAGAGAGACCCTTAGAGACAGTGAGGAGAGAAAGTGCTGTGTCCTGTTGGACGTTGTTGTGTTTGTTGGATGCAGGAACAGCCAGCGTCAATGAGACAAGTTAATCTGATGTTTGCTTTTGCATGTGCTTGACTTTTATGTGATCTATATGTATGTACATTAGATGCATGCACACACATCTAGGTCCTGTTTGCATTAGCAGCATGTTGAAGCAAGACAGTGTTGCATCTTCTTAGGGCGACAAGTCTACCTAATGTTAATAAAAAAAATCTCTAATAACCATAGCAGTAATAAAGCACATGTCATTTTTAAGGTAAGAAAAAGCTTGTTGCAGTGGTGTTGCCTTTGCAGAAATAAATAACCTTGTTGTTATATTTGGGCAAACCACAGATTAAAGGTGTTCAGTACAGTAACTAAAGGCTACATTAGGTGCAGCTCTTGCATCGTTATTTCATGTGCAGAAGTGAGATATTATTTTATTATATATATGAATTATATACCATATATCATCCATAAATGCAAACTTGAATTTGAACTTGAAAATCCTGAAATCTCCTGTCTCCAACTCCATTTCTGTGGTCCCTCACGTCTTTTTTTCTGCTCAACATCACAACATTATGACCAATATTTTTTACCTATATAAACATTTTTTTTCTATTATGTTGAGTAATTAAGGTCATTAACTTTTTTTTAATTTCTGTGGCTATAATTCCTACTTCTACCTATGAGCTGATGGGTTTGCCTATGAATGCGCGCGGTGAAGTAATTGCTTTTGAACAATGATGCTTAGCTTAGAAAAAAAATGATTTGTGATTAACACCTCTACCGTAAATCCTGCGAGGGTCCTCAGTGTTGCTGAGCCAGATGGGATGTATAATCCCTCCAGTGTGTTCTGGGTCCACCCTGGGGTACCCTCCCAGTTGGATGTGCCCAAAAGAAGCTCTAAAAGAAAGCATCCAGGCATCCAAATGAGATCACTGAACCACCTCAACCACTCCATCCAGATGTCTGAGCTGCACATTTACAGATATATGTTTGAGTCTGTATGTGTGAAGGGGCTGTGAGGGCAGCCACACTGGAGGAAACTCTGTTTGAATTAATTGCATGTTACTTAACATTAATTTAAACCTAATCCTTTGAAACAGTGGTAGAAGAAATATTCCAGAAGTCTAATGGCTACTGGTCCTTCACACATGCAGATGAAGTGAAAGGTGAGGTGTGGATGAAGTGGGGCAGGAAGGGAAGAAGAGGAGGAAGCAGGGAAGGAGGAGAAGGTGAAGTGGGGGAGGAGAAAAGAACAGACTGTTTGAAAGAAACAATTTGATTCAATTTTCCACTCAATAAAATACAACCATCAGCTCTGCCTACACACACACACACACACATGCATACACGTTCACTCTCACTCACGTACACACACACACGTCTGTCTCCAGAGTGGTGTTTTAATTGAAGCAGGTTACGGTCGTGTCTCGATGAAATTGGAAAAATTAATCAGCTGGAAAACAGTGTGTTTTCTTCCCCCCGGCCTTCCAACCACCCCTCTCTCTCCTTTTCTCTCTCTCTTTTTCTCTCTCTTTCTTTCTCTTTCTCTCTTGTGGGAGCTAACTGTGTGTGTGTGTTTGGTGTGTTTGGATAAAGAATGTATGTGCATTTTAATTTGTGTAAATCGGTGTGTGTGTGTTTTCTGGCAAGTGTATATGAAAGAAGTGTGTGCGTGCATTAGGAGTTTTGCCCTGTGTGTGTGTGTGTGTGCAAACTGACGTCAAACCTCGGATCTCTAAAAGTCGCCTTCTCACATCACCACCCCTTCATGTGTGAAGTCTTTTACAGTAATGATGACTGACAAGTTCATTAAAGTTTTTCTCAATTAGTTTGGCTCATTCCAAGAAACGGTTTTAATGTTCTCAAAGCTCCTAGTGCATTTCTCACACAACACAATCAACACAACAGCAGCAGTTCACCTGCAAAAGGTCATAACTCCCTTCAAACTTTTAACTCGTAAATGAAAAGTGATTAAACATGGTAATGCAACAGAGGGCTTACTGTCATTGTGTGTGTCAATACTATTCAGATGCTGATTTCGACATTACAGGGTGTGCACTACATTTTGGACAGCAAAAGGGCACTCGCGTTTTCAATGTATGTTATACTGTAAAGAACTTACGGCACAGTGCAATCTTTGCACAACCCCTGACCATCGTCTACGATCTCCTGCTGTAAAATCCTCACACGCAGCATTCATTGTAGCAAGCAGAGACATTCGGGCCAGCGATCATTTACTTCCTGCCGCCGTGCAGAAAATAATTCCTCAATTCATTCAGGAACGGAGAGTATGTTGGAATGAACTCCCATCGACAACCCCTGGCGGACAATAAACCATTCGCTGATGACATTTGCACAGTGGAGGCTTACATTATCCCGCATAATTACAAAAACAAAACACAACATTTGGCAAGTCACGTCTCCTCAAACCGCTCTCATTCTCAGGGATAAAATCTCTGTAGAGGGTGTCCAAGAACATCAGGCGTGGCTGGGTGTTTTATGGGCCAATAATGGGAAAATGTGTACTTAAGACTATTCTTAGATAGTGCAGCACACATTGTTATATTTTCCTCTGCGTCAGCTCGCCACTTCCACTCTGCTTGCTTGGTGGCCTGTCAGGTTTCGAACAAATTGAAACCAACCACTTCCTTCCAGGTCCATTATTCTAAAAGTAGGCACAGCAATCTTAAACAGCAATCTTAAACAAGATATCAAATCAATGTCACTGTAAAATCAGTCACTCCAAAACATACACTATATGTTTAGTGATCTTTTCTAAAACTGCAATAATTGTATGCAGGAAATAATGATGGAAACCCCATACAGTAAAACTGAGCATTATAATGATGTATAGTAATACTACTTTTTGAATGTCTTGGTCTCGCCTCACAATCAAATGCATTTTAACTTTGTCTTGTCTTGTGGACAAAGAAGACTTTGTCCATGTTCAGAAATTCTAGTCATTCTGCTGCAATATCCAAACTCATTAGTAGCTGTGTACCAACTTACTTGACACAATGAGGTCTGATTGGACCGATGTGAACTATCTTGCTGGACACTGCATTTTTTTTGTTTTTTCTCGCCAGATCTCTGGAATCTTCTGGTTGCAGCATTTGGTTTAATGCCCTGCCTACAACCATATTTATAAAGACAGAACTGCTGATGTAATTAATGAACAATGCACAAGGACAATTCACTGATAGAACCCAAAAAAATGTCTTTCTGTAAGGTCTGTATGAATGTGTGTGTGTGCGTGTGTGTGTGTGTGTGTGTGTGTGTGTGTCAGTGCGAGTGAGATGGATATAACAGAAGCTGTCACTTGACTAGCCATCTGTGGTCATAGTGATACTCAGATCACTTCTCTGTAAACTTGTCTCATTTCCCTGTGTGCTTGTCGACAGACTCCAAGTTACGGAGCAGTCAGCAGACGCGTTTACAGACTGACAGATAGACAGGATGTGATGTAATCCTGTTTAGTTCAGTGGGGGCAGACTGTCAGCCTCGGGGCTGGAAGTGGATGACTGATCGTCCAATCACTGGAAGTGTTGCTGTCTATGCAACATTACTTCAGCCAATTGAGCGTCGCCTTGTATTAATATGGCCATCAGTCTGCCCTGTAACAAATAACCCAGATGCACAATAACAGGAAGAGGAATCTGGTCAGACTTCTTCAAGGACATTAAGTGGTATAAAACATGCAGTAGTTCATTACAAATTGCACACTGATTACAATAGTTATAACCTCATATATATAGGTATATATACATATATGCACATACATATATGTATGTGTATATGTATGTATATGCACATACATATATATGTGTGCTGGTGGTCATTTTAGAAATTATTTCTCCATTAATAAGATTTTCAGCAGTGTTGATGCCAGCTGTGGACATGTATACACACCCAGATGTAGGGTTTGCAGGGTTTGTAGGCCAACAACCTGCACTGCTTATCTGAAAATGAAGTGATGCTCTGAATCATAAGCAGCAACTTTAGGTTTCAAACTGGCGCCAATGCGAACCATAGGATGACGTCGCACTGAAAAACGTCCATCTCCATAGACAGATCATCCATCTGAAGTTCCTATTGGCAACAACAAATCATTTCCCAGAGCCTTCCAAAACTGTCACAAGTCACTGGTGAAAATTACAGTAAATGGATCTGTGTTAACCTCAACCACTTTGTTGGAGAGACAAAGCGGTTTGGGTTAAAAGTAGCCCAGGACGTTTCTTTAGGTTAGGGAACGACTGTGGTCATGGTCAAAAGAAACCGATGCAGACTGCCAGTTGGAAATGGGAAAAGAACAGTGGTCACACGGAGCTCACATCCGAAGCTGTGTTGACAGTTTGTTGACCCATGCATCCATTCCTGCTTCACTCTCACCATAATTACTATGGGACCTAAAAGGCATCATCACTAGAGCAGAAATACAGTACATTGTTTTTGGGTTCTTGATAACAACATTGGATGTCTTTGGAGGAACGTATAACACTAATGCTAATATAATTATAAATCTAAAATAGCTAAGGTACTTAGAAAGTTATACTTAAGAAAGTATCTATACATTTATTCAAATTCTTCCTGATTAAAACAATGATAATAGTAGGCTTTTCATCCAGTCAACCCCCCCTCGCTGCTTAATCTGTGTTTGCTCTGCAGCTATAAATAATGTTTTACCGACAATGAAATGAGATAGAACTGAAACCAGGCAGCGCTGGGGCGAGTTTCTGTGTGTGTGTGTGTGTGTGTGTGTGTGTGTGTGTGTGTGTGTGTGTGCGTTTGCGTATTAGCCCTAGGTTAGTCATTAGTGTTGTGGTGCTAAAGGGAATGAGGAAGCTAGTAGATTGTGAAGCACATTAGCTCAAGAGCCGCTGGAGCAAAGGAGCAAACACACACACAGCATGTCCCTGGTTAGCTAATATCCAAGTGGTGAAGGTGTACCCCAGGGCAGCCGCACTTGATGCAAAGTTTTTACTGCTCCAGTGAGTCACGTGCGCGTGCACACACACACACATATGCACCACACACACACATGCAGGACACACGCACACAAATCTGTGTGCATCTCTGTGCACATGCATATTTATTGTAGTCTTGGACATACATTCTTATTCACAGTGTTGCACATGCACAGCATTGCAAATTCATGAAGGTATTCACACACACATATATAGGCAGACAAAGAGTCCACACTTGTGTGTGCACACACACATGCACACACACACACACACACACACACACACACACACACACACACACACACACACACACACACACACACACACACACACACAGTCTATGCGAGTCCAACTTGGAATCAGTGATGAGGATCCAAGTTTAAACCTCATTAGCTAACAGAAACCCTGGAGAGAGAGAGAGGAGGGGGAGAGGGACTGAGGGAATGACAGCTAGAAGCTGATGAGATAAAGAAGGTAAATTCAGACCTAAAGAAAAAAGAAAGAAAGAACGAGACCCCGGAGAATACAGTATTTATTTGAAACAAACACTCATGAAAACACTCTTACTCCTTTAATCATTCTATAGCTGCCACTGACAGAATAATGAACTGAGCATCGTTATACGGTAAGCTCCTGCAGATATGTTCAGTATGAATGTTTGGTCTTGCATTTCGTCGAAGGATTGTGTATCATACAAAGAGATATATCATTTTTATGGGAAAACAAGTGTATTAATTACATGCTTTTCCTGCAAGTCTCTATAACATGTTGGATTAGTAAAATAAAGACTGGAATAACATAGTGGGTGGAAATATGTTTATTATCTAATTCAATTAGGAAAAAGTCCATGACACAACGTAGTATATTTTCACTAACCTAAAAATGCAACTGAATTTGTGAACGTAGTAGCTAAATATGTCCATAGTAAAACTATTTTTTTCAATGGATATCTTAGGTACAACAAGACCGAGCAGTTTGTGTTTCTACGTGTGGTATTTATTCAGTCTTGTAAATCACAGTGTCATGGCTACAGTAGAATTACAGCTGCACATGTCGGCATGATCAAAAACTGACGTGCTTGGCCTGTGGCCCTGTGCACAACTGGTATTAACATGCATCCTGGGTAATCTGATCCAAAAAAGTAGACAGCTAAAAGTGCATTTATTCCACACCTGAATTACAATGCGTCTCTGTATTTGTTTTAAGTGACCATATGTGATCAGGCTTCACCCCCCTACTGCTCGACATGCACATGAACACATATACTTTTTCTTCTGCTTGCATCTCGCTGAGCTTTTTATTACTCTAACTGTTGCTGTCCCTCACCTATACCAGCCCCCGGTAAAATACAGAGAGGAGGGGGGAAATTAGCGCAACCATCAATAACGGCAGAAACACAGAAGAGAGCATGGTTATTTATGTTATTTACCTCATGTATGTGCACTCATTTCATTTCAGCTCGGCACAAGTCACTCGTTTATCATCACGTGCGGAGCAGAGGAGAGGCAGGCGGCAGCAGCTATGCTGTCACTTCCTGGCCATTATTTATCCTGTTATCAAACCGGTTGATCACAGCCGTGGGCAGGGCTATATAAAAAAAATACTTTAAGTAACATTTTAAGTGGATGTGCGAAAAGGTGTCATTAAACTACATTTACACAACAACACGTCGCTAATGTGAAGGCGTCTGTATGCGAGTGTTTGCATGTAGCCTGAAAAATGAATAAGGGGCAGCCAGGTGGGGGGGGGGGTGGAATGATAGAAGGAATGACAGGTATGAGATGAAGCGGGAGGAGTCAGAATGGAAGAGAGAGAAGTGGTGGAGAGAGAGAGATTGGAAGCAAGACAAATATTCTCTCTCATGTGTCAGCCATATTTCCTTCATCACTGTGTGTGTTTACATTGTGTGCATGTGCGTGTGTGTGCGGGACAGGTCAACCAACACCTGTTTTGTTTTGTTGAGTTTCCTCAATAGGAGAAGTTTGCACGTGCATGTGTGCATGTATGTGTGTGAGTGTGTATTAAAAGTTGTGTTAACAGAGTAATGGCCTCTATTGTGTGAAGGCAGGACAGGGCAGAGCCGGCTCGGATGGGGACATCCTAAACCTAATTAGGATATCCCTCCCTGCTACTGATTGTAATACGCTCGGTGTTTACGCCTAAATGATGAGCTGAACGTCAGTTTCAGTGTGCTAGGGGCTCTCAAAAGTCTGTTTGAATTGCTAGTTGGAGATTTAGGGTTCAATAGTAGGCAAAGTTTTACCTTTTTTTCAGTCAGGCACCCAAGTAAATTTCTGCAGGCCAAAATTCTGACAGTGAAACTCGTTTTTCTGGGTTGGTGTGATGCCTTAAAAAACAAATCCACCATTTTAACCATAACTAAAGCCCTTTTGGTGGATGCTCTGGAGAACTTTATATAAGTATGTAAGTTTTAGTGAACAGTCAAATCTTTGTGGGTGGCCGGACGCTTGACAGAACCTGCCTGGTCGGACATTTTTCCAGCCATCTGAGCATGTGTTTTCGAGAGGGTGAAGAAGATCAGAGAGGCCCGAGCAGCAGCCTCACGAGCATCGTGACAGTTTTATTGTGACAGGGTGTGGAAGTCGGCACAGGAAGGAGGTACAGGACACAGAACATAACCCAAAGAAAACACCAAAAAAAAACGCCATTAGAGGAGAGAATAAAGACAAAAAGGGTGACGGGGTTGGTCTGGTTGGAGCGTCAATAGAGATGCTATCAGTTCCAGACTGAGCAGGGCTAACAGTGTCTGAGCTGACATTTACATGGACAGGAAAAGGATGAGCGGAACGGGAGCAACGTGACAACAGCGGAAGAAAAGAAAATACAAAAAAAAGAAGCTGTGATTGAAACTGGGAGATGTGTACATGCAAATGTGTTTTCTTCTTTTGCACATAAGTAAAGGAACAACAATTGAAACAAAAGGAAAGACGGGAAAGAAAACGCAGACGAGCTTTAAATTGGGGAGGGCAAATAGAGAATGAGAGAGATGGATGGCGGAGGAAGGAGGATGAGACTGAGATGAAGAGGAGGGAGAGCTGTAAAGACAAAAAAAGAAGAAATGGAGAAAGAGAGGGGAATGAGTGATTGAGGTGGACGAAGTGGAGAGATAACAGCGACAGAGGTACCAGCGGGAAAACAATCCATTCATTACCAGAGGGACGGAGGGATGGGAAAACCAACAAGGAGGAGGAGAGGTGACGGAGGGGCAGAATAGTCTAACAAGAATAAACACCTGCAACCATGGCGGGTTTAGAAGAACGCAAAGAAGATGCAAAAATGATTCCACTCAAAACTGGACTCAAAGCCAAATCCTTTCATGTTGATGCTATGTATCACTTAAACAATAATTTATTTTCTCTCAATTTTTCCTAATGTTTTAGGTCAAACTCATTAATCCCGTACCGGCATTGTCCTTACATCGTACATTACTTTTTCATTACCACAGATGTGTTAAAACTGTCACAACAGATCAAGTTTGCCCTCCAGGCAACACAAAAAAATTTGAAAACAGGTGCATGAGCTTTTTTTCCCCTCTCTACTGTACCAGAATAACATCAGAGGTCTGGTTTGTATGTTTGAGTTTACGCGGATCAATAAGACGGATTGGGAGCTCTAAATATTGTTCATTTCTGACCACAGGCTTTAATCTATAGTAGAGACAAACTGCAAAACACTGCAACATTATTCTTCTTTGACTCCTTTTCATCACTCAACTTTGACATTTACACATTTTACTTTTTTTTTTACACACGCATACACACACACACACACACACACACACACACACACACACACACACACACACACACACACACACACACAGACACACACACACACACACATTGTTTTACAGCCTGCCATCAGGGTGTATTGTCCAAACAGCAGGTTGTGTTTTGGACGGCTTACTTGCTAGCTGGAGGGAGACAAATTGACACAAACACACACACACACACACACACACACAAACACACACAGACACAGACACACACAAACACACGCACTACTTCATCATTGCCTGCGGGCTGCAAGATACATCTGCTAAGTCTGCATGTGTGTGCGTATAAATGTCTTCATGTAATTTGATTTTTTTCCCCTCCATAAACTTGTCTGTCTGTCTCTCTCCTACCGATACAACACATCAGTTCAGCCTCAAAGCTGTTCTTGGACCAGTCAAAAAAACAGTATTAGAAACATACAGCATCTAAAAAGTTAGATATTTTGTCTTTGTAATCCTGAAACACCTGTATGAGCTTTAAACAGCCTAAATATGACCCCACATGACTGAAGCTAATCTTTCTTATTACGTTATATGCATTTGGCTGCAGCTCGGACAGTGCTGAAGACCAAGATCTGTGACCGCGGGGTCCTCTCAATGTCAGGGCGGTCACCAGTCCAGAGGCAGAGAGCAAAGGTCACCGCACAGGTCTGACCACGATTCCTCCAAATTAAACAGCTCAATATGTTGTTTGCCCAGGACCGAACTATGCAACGTGACTATGGTCTGAGCTGGCTAAATCACTAGTTAGCTTCCAAATTATATCTGCATATAATGTGAAGATGCAGCATGGAAGGAACAAAGTGTATCACAACAACAGCTTCATCGAAGCCCTTTGTCACTGAATGCTGAGGAGAGAGTGGTTGTAACAGAGAGGCTAGTGTTTCATTGTAAACACCTGGATGGCTGACGTCACCTTAATTTATTGACATGTGACCTCTGACCTCTCCTGACCTCAGGCAGCTGACCTCAGACAGGTAATGATCAGAGAACCTCGGGTTTCAAAGGAACAATCTCCTTAGAAGTTGTTTTTTTTACAGTGACTTTACATGAAGCTGCAACTTCTGGGAACTCTGTTCAAAACCTGGAAGAATTCAAAGGATGGGCCTGAGAACTTTGTTTATTTTATTGTATTCAATCAAGGCATTTTAATTTAAATGAGGTCATTAATGTGCTTTGACTTAAGTAGAATAAACTCGCTCATTGTAATTTGAATACTAAGCAGCTTTTATTTAATTCTGGATATGCTGTAATAATGATGCTTATTATGAATGACAGTTTTTTGACCTAGCTTCCTCCCATCCTCCGACCCCCTGTCATGCTGTTTAGGCAAAGTGTCACAGGAAGAGAACTAAACCTGTTTGAATAAAAAGAGAAGAAAAATAAACCTTATTTTTAAATTTGCACTGAAACAGTGCATCTGTGAGTCTTACAGTTGTTGGATTTCAGTTTTAAAATCAATGAATTTAGGGATATATCATATTTTCTTACTCAAGTTAGCTTCATTAATAAGTAGGACACATCAGAGGGGTGGGGATGTTGTTTTTGAATGCTGGTTTCATTTGTAAATGTACTTCTTATATCACTTTTATTTTGAAATCTCCTTCCTGTCCAAGATGGTGGCCCCACACACAGGTGCATGATGGTCATGTTTCTGGGGTCATGTAGTGGGAATGTCGAATGGGCACACTGGCATCTATCATCTTGTTGTCTGAGATATCCTTATTTATTTCAGTAAATCTACCAACTGCAAACAAAGCTCACTGGATGACCTTTTAGTTAACTGGATTATTTGATCCCGATGCCGTCATGTTAGCTTGGATTAATTGAGAAACATCTGAAGAAGATTCTAACAATATGATAAATATTCATGAATTATTTTCTATTAAGATTGTTTACACTGCTCTTTGTTATATGAGCAGAACAGGTGAAGTAACATAGGAACAAACTTACTTTGTAGAGTCTATTTATATCTTTGCCTTTTAGTCCATCTTATTCTTTCTCTCTTACCGTGTCATCACTTCACTGCTCTCTCTCAAGTCTTGCCTATAAATCAGACAGGAGATGGACCACCTCTTAGCCGATCGGGCCAAACCATGATTAATGTCACCATTAATTAAGCAGGATTTTCTTTTATTTCCAAAAGGCCCATCTCTCTGCACAGCCAGCCTAATGACAATTACAATTCCTTCATTAATAGATGGCTTTCCTCTTCCACTTTGATGGGTTGGATAGGGAAGGGGAAAAAAGAAAAAGTACCTGGCATGAAGTGAAAGGTTGGAAAAATGGACAGAGGTGACAGCAGGGGTGTTCTACAGAAAAAATATTTGAGCAGGGACTCGTGTGTTTTTAACCTTTCATAGGTTGAGTGACATTTAAGCTGACCAGTCCAGAGTTCAGACAGAAACAAGCTGTTATGTTGCCAATATTTGCCCATTGTTCTCACAGTAATGTTCACTATTTTGCACATATAGTAATCATCATAATGTGTGAGCCAAAGAGTGATGGCGGGTTTAATGCATTTTATAGACCAGCATAAAGAGATAAAGGGATAAAACTACAGGAAGAGATGAAGAAGAATAAGCAGAAGATGAATTCTGTTCAATTCCGTCAACAACGTGTCTTTGTTCATGTGACGCCTTTCACAGGCACTTACTCTTCGGAAAGTTATTTACAAAGGTTCATTTTTCAGCCACAGGCTATAATTTGAATAAAGAAATGCTCTCCAAAAGTCATTCATTAAGCCTGTGCCACGTCTGTACCTGTTGCCCTGCTGTTCAGTGACTGGGATTAACAGAGCTGAAAGGAATCGGTGCGTCGTCTGAAATTTTTAAGCCTTAAAATTCAAGATTTTATGGACGTCATTGTGGAAAATGCTGTCACAGATGCCAATTCGGTTTTAAAGGCATTTTGTCTTTGGTTTGAATTTCAGGAAAGATGATGCTGTCATATTATTAGCTACAAAACCACACAGTGAGCATGTGCATCAGAGAACTAACATTTATTAGCCAGGTATTAATCACAGAGATTGTCTAGCCAACAGTTAGCTTTGGCACATTTTTGACTGTGAATTGATCACGTCTGAGATGAGCTTTCACAAATGAGCTGATACCAGAATATTGCTTTAAAGGTCAGGTTTTCTGGATTTGTTTTGTTGTGCCCATAGAAAGCTCTTCCAAGCTTCATATCTCCGCTAAAAGCCACTAAAACCTCCATTGAATCGTCCATTGAAATTAGGGTCACAGTAAGAGCTATAATTTAGCATTTGTTGGCTACTTATTGGGTATTTGACTTGAACAGACAACAGACGAAGCCACAGTTTTATGTCGGAGTCAGCTCTCACTGATATTTAGAAATGACGCTACCAGTCGCATTTTGTCTCTCCAGTGTACAATGAGCTCAGGGCTGGAAGCTGTTTATATGCAACTCATGAGGTGTTTTTGAAGTGATCGCTTGTGTAATTTTCAGTGAAGTACAGTATGCTTTATTTGTCTAATTACATACACCAGCTTGTATTATATTATATAGAAAGGTTTGGCACCAGTAAACCAGTGCAAAGAATGGCTATAATGAACACAACACAATTGTTAAATACTGCTACTAATACTAGTACTACTATTGTTACCTCTACTGATAATAACACATGTACTAATAATAATAATATTCAAATTATTGTGCTCATTATACACATTTATTCTACTGTCTATTTAAACCATTTATTTCATGTTTTTGGTTTAAATTTATAAAAGGTAATGTTCTCATTCAAATTCCAAGTCAACAGTATTAAAGATACAGTTTTAAAATTGTTTAGATTAAACTAGTTATTTTTAAAATCTATAATTCACACTGATTCAGTGAATTAAATCGCTTGGAATGCAGCAAAGTTAAACCTCTCCACTAAAAAAGCAGCTGAGCCTTTACACCAACCAGACTACTTTCCATAAATCATGTAATCCAAGAAAGAGTAATGAAATTGCACAACTTTAAAATTACCTATTTTAATTAAAATATAATCTAAAGTGTTTTTAAAGTGTTGGTCTCTCCCTTTGTCATATACCGTATTTTTTCATCTCACTCACAACAATCTATATCATTAGTGAATATTATGTAAAAAAAAAATATCGAACCAACCAACTTTAAATATTTTTGTACGAATAGAATTATTAGAACTTATTCATTTGCTTCATTAAACATTAATATAGAACATGTATTAATTGTTTCATAAAGCTGCTCTCCTAATAATCTATATGACCTATATAAATACTGTTTGCAATCCAGAAAATTGTAGAGAAATATTACATCTTAAATGTATATTATTTTAAATTGTTTGCAATATTTGTAGTTCTTGAAAAACATGTATAGATTATATTATTAATAATATAAATAATATTTGTTAGAGTGTTATTGACTTTAAGACTAAAAGCATAAAGAATATGAAAATTATAAATACACATAATGTACATATGCATATACAAAATATTAATATTATTGATGTTGGTGGTGATTTTATAATTATAGGTGTGTTTTTTGGTAATTTAAAGCAATTGTAATACATTACTTAAGAAACCTGTTGAAAATATAAAATATATTGTAATATATGTAACACAAAAAAAATGTTAGAAATCATTCAGTACAGGCTGAAAAAGCATCAACTCTGAAGAATAAAACGTGGAGCCGCCTCACACTCTGCGATCAGATTGTCTTCTGGCCACTTGGAGGCGCTCTGACATCACACATCTTTTTGCTCTCCCCTCTCTTCTCCTGCCTTTTTCTGTCACTCGCATTGCATTTTTCCTATCTATCTATCTATCTATCTATCTATCTATCTATCTATCTATCTATCTATCTATCTATCTATCTATCTATCTACCATTGTATGCTACATGTTGTTGTGTGTATGTGTTAATAATTGAAATAATTAGATGCTTACTGGTTTCATAAACAGCAGCAGCAGTGGGGTTCAAAATAAATGTAATTTTTAAGATACCAGCTAAGATATTCAGCGCAGTTCTGTCTGCAGATGTAACTCCACTGTGCTTTGTTCCACAGCCATGCGTTGACCTTTGACCTCCCAGGTGACAGTGTGTGGCTCTTTTAACAGCTCAAACTTCCTGCAGCTTCACCACAGCAATACTTCAAACACTGACCAAATACACTTTGAACTGCAGATCTCTATTGCATCGATGTAAGAGAACAGGATTCTTATTAAATAAAACAATAAAAACATATTCTTAAAGCAATAACACACACTGGTTGACACATTGTATGGTTGTTTGAAATAGTTATTGATATGCACAGAGTATAATTGTCACAAATCATGCTGGGAGTGCTTGATTGATGTGTTTATTGGTGCTGTATTTTTAAGCCACAATGGAAATACAATCAGGCTTAGACTTCAAAACTGGGTGTGACTTTCTGGCACAGAAGTAAACTGGTTTAAGTCATACTTAAAGAACAGAGACTACTTTGTGACTATATCATTTCAGATTTGAGCCGACAAAAATGACCTGTGGAGTTCCCTAAGGTTCCATTCTAGGGCCTCTTCTAATTATTATGGAAGACAACAAAATATGTTGCCATAATTATTCAGATGACACACATATTTACATAACCATATCACCAGGGGACTATAATAAGTACATTGACCAATCCATCAACGATTGGATGTGCCAGAATTCCCTTCAATTAAACAAGGATAAAAACTGTCAGAGCATCTGAAAGTCAGCACGCAGCTTCAATCTGTGATGATAAAACCCACAAACCAAGCCAGAAATCTTGGTGTAGTCATGGACTTATGTTTCAGCAGGATTTGGAAGGGCTTGTCCCTACTTTTATCTTCAGCGGACCTGACTAGTGTAACATTGTCTTTATAGGTCTCTTTAAGAAGTCTATCAGACAGCTGCAGCTGATTAAGAACACTGCTGCTCAAGTCCTCTTCAGACCAAAAAAAGTGGAACATATCACCCCAGTTCTGAGGTTTTTACACTGACTTCTTTTCTGTCAAAGGATGATGATTTTAAAATACTACTATTGCACTGAATGGTTTAGGGCCAAAACACATTTCTCTCCTTTTGCTACGTTATGAACCTTCCAGACCTCTTAGATCCTTTGGGACAGGCCTGATTTCTCTCCCTAGAGTCGAAACTAAAGACGGAGAACAAATTTTCAGTTTCTATGCTCATATCTGGAATAAACTTTGAGAAAAAAAGTAGATCTGCTCCAACTCTCCCCTCTTTTAAATCTTGACTAAAGACAGATCAAATTATTAATTATTATTAACTTCTTGCATTGCAATGTACTTTTTTATTTTGGTCATTAAAATTTAGCTCATTTTTTCATATTTTATGTGAAACACATTGAATTCCTTGTTCAAATGTGCTACAAATAAAAGTGTAGAAAAGGACTGATCGCAGTAAAAATTTGATAGATGTTTTATATATTAGTTTCATTCTATGCTACCAATAATAACTACACAGATGGTTACTATTTTTACATTGACAAAAACTAAAATGTACACTATTGTTTACACTATAAATATGCTGCACATACTGTGCATGGCTAACGTGTAATCCTGTATTCCCTACCATTGAGCTCATTGCTTCTTCCCTGGAAACCTGACAGTATTAAAAAACATACATTTTACAGTTAAGATGTACACCTGTCATGTATTTCATAGGCCAATTGTTTTATTTGTTTGATGCTCTGTTTGCAGTCCCAGCAAATATAGAACACTGCATAGGCTTCCATATGTGTTCTATATTAGCAACGTGAGTGTAAAATTTATATTCCCCTCTATAGTCCCCTCAGAAATGTCCACAATTTAATGAAAAAAGTAGTGTCCATGGCACCAACATTATTTTCTCCTGCGTCTTTTCTCCCACATTCACCATTGCCCTACAAACACAATTTCTAACAAACAGCATTGCTCCGCATTTTATAGATGTGAAATTACTGTTGTGGGACTGATGGCTGTCAGTGATGACGTAAAATGATGATGATTGTTTACTGCCTGAAATATTTATGTACTGTTCACGGTGAGTAAAGTACTCGACTTGGACCTCGCGATTGACTTTTTGTCAAAAAAAAAAAAACTAATATACTGCATATGTGTTTATGTGTAGCCCATATAACATATAAAACCTGAAATATTCCCTGGTTGGTATATGAAAAATCATCCTTAAAAATCCAAATAATTACAAAAATCTTGATGGTGAATGCATCAGGGGGAAATTCCCGCTGCTCTACACCTGCTCTGTATGAATAAATGAAAATGAATAATATCATAATTCCAAGAGGTGAAGGATAGGAAGGTAAGAGGTCATAATAGTTTTGGCTGAGCTTTAACACTGTTTGTGTGTGTGTGCGTACGTGTGTTTGTGTGTGTGGATTTATCTCTCTTGTAGCAGGCTCTGAGAGCAGTAGCATCTCCAAAACAATTTACAGCCGACACGTTTATAGTCCTCCGTAAAAGCACCAGATTGATCCTCTCTCTCTCTCTGTCATATTCAGTGGCGTACGGTCCATTAAAAAACTCTGCTTCCATATTTTAGTGTGTTTTAAGCGGGCATATTTCTGGATGTCTCTGGCAGCCTGGACCCCAGGGGCCTTTAGGGCTCCCAAATATTTGAAGAGGCATAAAATCGCACGCCTCCATAATGTAAACCAATACAGAATATGGCTAATACCATTAGGACGAATCATAAACATGCCTATAATACAAGTCATTATAGAACATGGTCAGATAAATAATAACTAGAAGGATTGGATGGATATGGGCTCAGATGATGCCTATACTGATAGCTTGGACTGAAGCTGACACTTCTCAGCTATTATCTTGTGCTTTTGGTATGAAATTCTGCCTTTTTTTTCAAAATTACCCACAATGGTCTTTCAAAGAAAGGTATTGAAAAGGAGAGAAGACGTGAACATTATGCACCTTTGCCACAAACTAATTTGTATTAATGTAATGATGTAACCAAATTGAGCAAATTTTAACATATAACATGTTACATACACACATAACCATAAAAATACAAGATTATGTATACATTTTTAATAAATACATTTTGTCTAATGTGACTGAAGGATTTTCAGGAGATTGTTGAATTTTTATTGTGAAAAAAACATTTCAGACACAAATTAATATTCAAAGTACAGTATTTTATATACACGCACTGGAGGTTTCAAGTTTGCACATCACACGGCTGCAAGTTGAATATTGAATCAGAATTTGCTTACAAACTATTTGCGAGGTCACAAATCATGTTCATATGGTAGCCCTGTCCCTAAAAGCTGATTTTCAATATGCACAGATAGATTTTCCACTTTCAGGAGATGAACGTGAAAAGATTCTGCTAGTGTCATAATTGTGCACATATCTCATTTTGCACAGTTAAGCTCAGACATTTAAATGTGAAAGGAAACACTCAGAGAAGACAGGAGAAGAAGAGTGGATGGGAAGTGAGAGGAGATGGTGAGAGAAGAGGAGAGGAGACACACAAAGGAGAGGAGAGATAGAAAGGTCGATAGGAGGAAAGGAAGGGGAGTGGAAGCTGAGAATTGTTATGTATGTATAATACAAGTGTGTGTGTGCGATAACTTTTGACCTTTGACCCTCTTATAATCTACCCACCTACACACTCTTACAGATGTACGCACACATCAGATAGACAGAGTGTGTGAGAGGGATGGAGACAGCGGCGTCCTCCTGTCTAAGTCTATCTCTCTCTATCACTCCCTCTCTCTCTGTCACACGCACTCTGTCATGCTCACTCTCTCTCCTCCTAATTTGCCCTCTTTCTTTCTCTCTTTCTCTCTCTCCTGCTCAGTCAGGGTCGTGCAGCTAAAGTTCACACTGAGGTCACCTACACACTACTGTGCATGTATGTGTGTGTGACATCACTACCATACCTGCCATTATTTTACAAGGTCACACTCCACTGATTGTGCACATGATCTTTTATCCATTTTTATATTAATGAGCCATAATAGTCTTTGCACTTCTTAATTTCAAAGCTTTGTATAATAATATTTTAACTTTTATTACATCATTACATCCCCACTTAAAATTATGATGAGAGAAATAGATAGTTATGAGGTTAATGCCACCACTATGGTTTTTGTGTTGTATTGTTTTTGGCTTCTATAATTACAAAAACATAATATCTGCAGCTATAACCTCTCTACTAAGGCATCTAAAATTTATTATATGATTGGGGACAACTTGTGTTTTTTGGTTTCATTTTTCCATATATATACAATTATGACGTCACACAACTTGAGTAAAAAAGATTAAACTCAAAAAGATCAACGTTATTAAAAATGGTTAAATAAAGTAATAATAAAAAAAACTGATGGAAAAAAAATCGAGATTCTTTACGTTTTTTTTAACCCAAGAATTATTTGATTGGCTGTTAGGTCGGCTCAGGTGGGATGGGCTGGCTCATTTTACAGGGGCGTTCTATTAGGTGGATATAGCATGAAAACAATAAGCTAAAACATAATATGACAAAAAACAACGAAATGGGAGGAATAGAACATAGTGCATTGCAGGAATATATTAAGAATTTTATTTAATAGAATCCATGGCAAGGCGTGGGGATCGGTGTTCAGGATACCCCCGTCTGCCAAAGTGGTTTGATCCAGTGTCAGAGTCAACTGTCGACGGAAAAAGCCGGGAATATTTTGTCAGCTGAAGTCGAGTTATATCCGTAGAAGGTGGATAACAATAGACCAGGGGTCGGCAACCCAAAATGTTGAAAGAGCCATATTGAACCAAAAAAACAAAAAACAAATATGTCTGGAGCCGCAAAAAATTAAAAGCCTTATATAAGCCTTATAATGAAGGCAACACATGCTGTATGTATCTATATTAGCTATATTAGCCTACTATCAAAATGACTAAGTTGGCTACAAATACATAATGAGCCTTCATGATTGAATGTTTATTTTCCCTGCAGCGCATCCTGTAGAGAATGACGCACCACGTGACTACTCTGTTGTACGATGCCACCTCAAGTTTAACTTCATTACAATATTAATGAATTATGTTTCATTGCTTTGATGAAATTAAAGAAATGCAATAAAGAAATCCGATTTTTAATGTCATTTTTATTTTGACAACAAAATTGAACGTTCATAACGTGCCCCTTATCTGGGCAACAAACAGAGTGCAATGAAACGCAGCCTGCATTTATAAAAATAAAACAGCAGCCTTTTGAAAAGGTAAAGTATATAAAATCAAATTAATACAGTTTAAGTTTGATTTCTGTGCAAATGCCAAGCAAGTCTGTGCAAGGGTAAAACGCAGCAGCATCCTCTTCTCTTTTGACACGCAACCAACGCAGCTATCCTGGGACCTGAGCAACAAAACACAATAATATCCCTAAGTGTCATTCCAAATATATACTGACGAAAATCAGAAATCACTTTATAAAAACAGCCACTTTGTTACTAAATATGTGCCTATGACAGGATTGTGTTCTTACCCGTTTAATGTGACTTCTGTTTTCGGACATCACTGTCCGAAACGGTTTTCCACGCTTTATTATCTCCCGGGTTGCAACAAAACTTGCAGCAGTAGTGGAGTTTGGAGATGCAATCCACTTCTTAAATATATTTTTGCACTCCTCTAATTTCTCCAGAAGTAATGCAATCGCACTTTTTCTCTCACTACCCACTGGGTACTCGGCTGCAAATGTAGCATGCCTTCCCTGGAAATGTCTTTCCACATTACTCTTTTTGTTATTTGACAACTTCTCGCTACAGAGCAAACATTCAGGCAATCCTTCCGCATTGGCAATGAATGCAAATGATTCGGTCCAAGAATCGTTGAATCCTCTGTTCTCCTCAGTTATTTTTCTCTTTTTCCCTTTGGGATCCATGGCCCATCACACAGCCGCCGGTTTGTTTACAACAGCCACCTGCCTGGCATCCCGCCCTGCTGATAGAAACGTGTGTCGCAGGCTATGACGCAAATCTTCGTTGACAGAAATGTTGAAGTGTAATATTTATTCTACACATTTTTACAGCATTGGAAAACGTTAAGAATGTTTGTGTCATGTTTGTCCTCCTACAGAAACCATATTAAAACAAAAAATATATTTCCCTCCCTCATCTTTTTCAATTTTGAAACATTTTTGAAAAAGCTCCAGGGAGCCACTAGGGCAGCGCTAAAGAGCCGCATGCGGCTCTAGAGCCGCGGGTTGCCGACTACTGCAATAGACCAACGTCACCTATGTAAAAGTGGTGCAGAAACTTTAAGGGACAGAACACACAAATATCCAGAGGTTAAAATGGTGGAAAATATTCCTACCACACTACCGCAATCCTCATTCTCAAAAGAATGCGTTAATGTTAATGTCGTTAGCATCAATGCTAGCAGCAGCAGCAGCAGAACTAATGACGTTCGCTCTGGCCGAGATGATAGCGCGCGTCGCGGCAGCAGATGATCCCGCCATTGGAGGCATCGGGTCAGACCAGCAGTGCTTACTATCGCTCCTACGTGGACTGACTGGAGCCAGAAGCGCATTATATCTGCACACAAAATGAACAGTAAACAAACATTAAGTAAAAATTGGGTGCGAAGAAACACCGACATATCCAGATATGGATATTTGAATATGTTTCCCCTCCACCACAGCCGGCTCAGAAGAATGCGTTAATGTTAAGCGCATTAATGGCGACCAGCATGCTAGCTGCAGCACAACTAATACGTTCGCACAGCCCCAGAAGGACTAGATCCAGGTTCTAAGAAGGTCGTCAGAGGCATCAGAGGCCTTGCTGTCACTCCCGCAAAAACCAGCAGTTCCCGTCCAAAGCCGCTGAGGAGCAGCGCTAGCTAGCAGCATAAAGTAGGTGCTGGTTTCGTTACCGCCGGCCGCCGCGCCGTGTTCGCGTGTTTTTGATCGCAGTGTTATAACCGATGTGCGAGTTGTTTGGCGCTATGTGTTGTCGGCTGCGACATGCTTTTGTGTGTGCTTTTGTTTGAAGGCTGCGATGGGTAATGTTGTCTCAGTACTACAAAACTCAGCGCTTTGCAGAACTGTTACTGGTCGCTGTCTTTATGCATCAAACGCTACGTGTTTTCTCCTGTCGATCATCGCCTTGGCTTCTCTTGGCTGAGAAGTGTGTTTCTGTGAAGATGTAATATGTTATAAGCCTTTGGCCCATTATAAATGCGTTTATGTTTGGATTCAAGTGGAATTGGTTTTGGCCTTCTTCTTCTTTTGGCTAGTAAAGACTGGCAGAAAGTTGGTAGTCGAGTTATTTTGGTTTCACTCTCGATACATGTATACAGTTTAACTCCAAACCTGTTGGGGGCGACATATCACCAAATTATAATATATAATAATATTAAGTAAATAAATCAATACAAATAAATGTCTACTCCCTGTTAGGCCCCGTCAGGGGGCGCGTTAGACCTCGGGGAACATGTTTTTTAAAATCTTTTTCTTTTCCTGTCCTAGAATAAAGTGCAATTGCACCTCCACTACATTAGGGGGCGGTAGCGCTCTCATTGGCAGTGTGCACAGGGAGCGTTCGTTTGCTCGGTGTAGGTGTAGAATATAAAGTGTAGTCACGAAGTGTAAGCAGACCCTCAGGTGACTCCACGATTTTATGTAGTTTTATTTTTCAGTATCATATAGTTTGACATGGTCAGTCAAAATTTGTATAGTTTAATTAAGGATTTAATTTTTTTTTTGAATTTCAGATGCACTTTAAAGCTTTTCTGTTACAGTTAATAAAGCTATTCTTTGTTGTAAGTTGGTCCATAAATCTTTGCTTTTTTATTCTCTTATACGTTAAGTATACAGTGTTGTGCAGAGGTACTTATAACAATCTTATAGACAAATTATTCTATTTATAGTCGCCTGGGGGGGGCGTGAGATGTTTTCTTCTTCCATTGGGGTGGCGTGAAATTAATTGAGAAGCTCTGCTTTAAAAGTATTCATTAATCTATTCCTATATTTATTAATATCCAGAAATAAGAATACAATATTTTACAACGCAACCCCACAAAGTGATTCCCAATGATGGTACTGATGGTCTTTTTACAGGATTATGTGTACAAATGCATAAGGAGAGATAAAAGGAAAGCAAAATCTGTGCTTCTGTTTTAACAATCCGAGCCTAGTACTCCCATAGCCATCATGAGGTGTGATGTAACCCGTTGGTTTTGCATTTATAGCCAGTTTGCAGATCAGTTGCAGCTAGTAGTCAGCCACCCACATGGCGGACATCAAAGCTACTATATGTCTTCAGATCTTAATAGAGCGATTATTTCCATGATCACCAGAACATTTATAAGAAGGCCTGAATTTACTGATTGAGACCATAAATGACTTATTGAATTTATTATTGACGTATCATTTCTAGAGTGCTCTTGATGCTTTTTAGCATGGGAGTTGGCTGGAGACAGTGACATTGCACTTCAGCCTCAAGCTATCATCACTCTCTCTTGAGTTGGCTACTCCGCAATACCTGTAAATTCACATTGATGTAAAGAGAAATATAGTCAGTGGAGCTCCTCTGTAACATTATTATAACATTTTACCATTGCCATTAATCATCTGCTATAACAGCCTTGACTTTTCTAGTTTCAGGCTTTCCACCAGATGTTGAAGCCTGGCTGCAGTATTTACTTCTATCCAGCCACATTATTTAATGCTCATCCAACGCTGATGAGTCATTAAGTCTGGCTCACATTCTGAGTTCCAGTTCATCTCAGAATGTGCTGGATGGGGATGAGTTCATGGCTCTGTGCAGGCCAGTCAAGTTTTTTCAGAGCAAACTGGTAAAAGAACTTTGTTTCTGGGGGTATTGAAACTAAAGGGCAAAAAAACACCAAAAGTAAATGCATGTCTGTGGACAGTGGTGTTCTTAATAGAACAGATAAATACTTGCAACATCATTAGCATGTATAAACATGCACATATAGAGAGAATAAAATCTATTTCCTCTTTGGAAAAAAGGCGATGTGGTGAGGGGAAGAAGCAGGTAGACACTGAAGGAGACAGACAGTCATGAGGTTACTTAGTGTATGAGTTCAATACTGACCCAATACACTGCTACCAGTCTGGCGTCACCATTATGTATGTGTGTGAATGTCTGGCGTCACTCAGACAAGCCACTTGTCCAAAACACAATGTCTGAGTGAGTGTGTGTGTGTGCGCGTGTGAGATTGATTTAGGTGGAGCCATGGAGGTAGAGACACAGAGTTGTTACATTTTCAGCCAAACTGCAAAATCAATGTAAAGTGGATTTGAATGAAAGGAGTACACACTCATTGCTTTCATCCTGTGTGTATGTGTGTGTGCGCGCGCGTGTGTGTATGTGAGACCCAGCTGGTAACCCACGGCGACAGAGCGCTGTCGGCCATTACAGCTCCAGCGTCTCCGCGGCGACCATTAACGATAATGTTGTTGCCGTGGCTACAAATACACTCGTTCCACTCCATTTGCATTTGGAGAGAGAGAGAGTGCAATAGAGATAGAAGAATAACAAACATAAAAAAGAAAAAAAGACAGAAAGCAAGAAGGGAAAAATATCTATATTTTCAAAAGAATTTTTTTTACTCTTTTGTGTTCTTTGTCTCAGCCCCCACCATCTGTTTCTTTGCTTTTCTCTCTGTGTGATTCAGCAACATTTACACAACCCACTAGATGAAAGGCTTTATGTGACATTAGCGTGATTCTTTTAAAGTTACGACATCGGAACCAGTCATCTCTCTTGAGTGCCCAAAAAATCCTTATGAGTCGATTTGACAGTTGTCATATTGATGCATTGAAGCAATTTGCTGACTTTTTTTTCCCCCCATGGCTGATCTGTACCAACTCTCATTACGATGGTAGGTGCATTTTAAATAATGAGTAAAGATAGAGACGCTGTAGGAGAAGATGAGCTCTGGCATGTGTGAGTCTTTCACATCATAGGCCAAAACTATGTTTCTTAAATTCTTCACTTTGTACAACGATATTAACTAAAATGACTTCTACTGAAAACACTGTATAATATGGTCAGGATTAGAGGAAAGATTATTGTTTTAGCTATAAAGAAGCAGTTTGTGACAGGACACAAACTCCTGACCGTCACACCCTTCTTTTAAGCTCCGGTACATTAAGGCCACGGCACTTCCTGCATTGACATTCAACATTGGATGTAAGTTGTGAGTCTTATGGGTTGATGGAGCATCATGTCTATGTGTATCCTGTGAGGGGAGGAGTATTTAATGGTATAAATGGCCAATAGCCAGTTTCCACTGGAACTTTTATTTCCTACTGTATATTTCATTGTAGTGTTGATAATATGGTAAGTATTGATTTTTAGATTGTAAGTTTTTTTATTTTAAACTTATACATACAATATAATATGATCATTCAAACAAGGCAATAGAAAAATAAAAACAAAAAATGCTTTGTGTGTTAAAAATAAAAAAAATACATATATTTTTTTTATTTTGCGATGCTGAGAGAAGAGCTTGAACCGGAACAGTAAAACCAAAATCACAAGCTGAAAGATGTATATTAATTTGAGGGGAATTGAAAAGTTGGTGATTAAAGTGTTCACCTTTAATATATAAAATATTGATCAATGCAGCTTTAAGTGGTTTTGAACAGGAGGTTAAGAGTTAAAAGTTGATGTTTGAAGAGCTCAACTTATTCCATCAGCTGTCTGACTCCCACAATTATGTTACCATCCATCCATTTCCCAGGGACCGGGTAATATTCAGTATCTACTTTCCTATCAGTGGGTTTTATGCGTTTCCCCTCTTGGATACTACCAGGTTGGTTTACTTAATCAGGAACTTTCTAATCAAAAAAAAAATTTCTCCACGTCAGTCTGTTTCCTGGTCACATGTGGCTGCAAGTGTGCAGCAGAGTTATTGCTCGGGGCGGCGGAGAGCAGCGGTGGATTGATGGAGGAAGTGTGGTCGGTGCTCAGGAAGACAGGCGCTGATTAGGAAGGTGACTGAATGATTAGGGAGGACACACACACACACACACACACACACAAACACACACACCCGCACATGCACGCCCGCTTAGTGCTAAGCAGTGCTATGGCTCCAGAGAGAGCGTACAGTGGGGCGATAACACTTGGCGTAATGCCCCTTAAAAAGGCAATAACAACCACAATAATCACCTTCTTCCATCTCTATCTGTCTCCATCTTGTTAAAAATCTCCGCTCTCTGCCTGTTTTCGAAGAGAAGTTGCCGTTTTGAATTTCTTCCGAAGCTGTAAAAGGTTACTGAGCGCTTGCAGCTTCTGCTACATTTAAAGGCAGTAATGTCGGCAGTAATTACCTTCCTGCTCGCCTGTCTGTCTCTGCACAGTCGCAAGCCTCGCTAATCGCCTCCTTCACCTCTTCTGCTTGATGTGTTGATTCGATTTGGAAGTTATAAAAAGGGCATATGTGTAGTTTTTACCGGCGTTTAAAAAGCAGTAAAAGCAACAGTAAGTACTGTTCTGCATCTCTGTCTCTATCAAATCGCAATGCAGTCAGATCCAGTGGTCTTCATTTCTTGAACTGGATGTTAAGAGGATATTTTCAAGCTGCAAAATGATATTATCGGCACGTTTAAAACACGAGAAATCAACAGTAACTCTTGGTTTTCATCGATCGTCTCTTTCTGGTTTAATGTTTTTCTTGCTTGGCATGTCTTTAAGTGTAGCTGTGCTGAAAATGTTTAAAGTCTTGAATTATGTATACTTTAAACAGGGGTAAAATTTACAATTATGCTAATATACTATTTTATTGAGTTTTTATTTATCATGTGTAAAATGGCAATTTCTAGTATTAGTGTGAAGGGCATACTATTCCTGCCTGCACAAACTCAAGATTATCACTATTAAAGTTACTGTAAGTTGAACATAGTCAAAGACAAAACTTACTACATGAAGGTGATGTGAAAGAAAACCTATTTCTCTTTAGGTTATAACAATGTACTTTAAAACCTGTAAATCGA